>OX442361.1:6785251-6869720 GCA_949357725.1 Hyperoplus immaculatus
CCCTCTTAAAATCAATTCAAATGCAATGACAGAATTTTATCTTATAAACCACAAAAACCTGGAGGACATTATACAACACCTGAACTCCTCATCCTGTTGCCTTGACATTCTGCCCACAGGCTTCTTTAAAACTGTTTTTAGCTGTATGGCCTCAGATGTTCTACAAATTGTCAACATGTCCCTTCAGACAGGTGTATTCCCACAGGCCCTGAAAACAGCAGTCATCAAGCCACTCCTAAAAAAGAACAATCTAGATACATCACTCATGAAAAATTATAGGCCCATATCTAACCTACCATTTTTAAGCAAAATCATTGAAAAAGCTGTTTATCAACAGCTAAATAACTACTTAGCAATGAATAACTGCTTTGATGTCTTCCAGTCAGGATTTCGACAACACCACAGCACTGAGACTGCTCTGGTTAAGGTCCTCAATGACATCCATTTAAACACAGACAGTGGCAAAAGTTCTGTCTTAGTTTTACTGGATCTCAGTGCCGCTTTTGACACAGTTGACCACAGCATATTACTAGATCGACTAGCAAACTGGGTTGGACTTTCTGGAACTGTACTAAGCTGGTTTGAATCCTACTTAAATGATAGAGACTACTATGTGTCAATAGGCAATTTCACATCTGAGCGGACAAATATTGAATGTGGGGTCCCCCAAGGTTCCATTCTTGGCCCTCTTCTATTTAACATCTACATGCTCCCACTAGCTCAGATTATGAATGAGAACAAATTATGCTACCATAATTATGCAGATGACACACAAATTTACATAACCATATCACCAGGAGACTACAGTCCGATACAGGCACTGAGTAAGTGCATTGAACAAATCAATGATTGGATGTGCCAAAATTTCCTTCAATTAAACAACGATAAAACTGAAGTAATTGTCTTTGGTGCCAAAGATGAACAATTAAAAGTCAGCGCACAGCTTACATCCGTTATGTTAGAAACCACACCCCAAGCCAGAAATCTTGGTGTTGTTGTAGACTCCGACTTGAATTTCAAGAAACACATAAAATCAATTAATAAATCAGCCTACTACCACCTAAAAAACATATCAAGAATTAAAGGGCTTATGTCTCAGCAAGATTTAGAAAAACTTGTCCATGCATTTATCTTTAGTAGACTTGACTACTGTAACAGTGTCCTTGCTGGCCTTCCCAAAAATTCTATCAGACAGATTCAGCTAATTCAGAATGCTGCTGCTCGAGTCCTCACTAGGACCAAAAAAGTAGATCACATTACCCCAGTTCTGAGGTCTTTACACTGGCTTCCAGTCACTCAAAGAATTGATTTCAAAATTCTGATGTTGGTTTATAAAGCACTAAATGGTTTAGGGCCAAAATACATTACTGATATGCTGATACGTTATGAACCGTCCAGAGCCCTTAGGTCGTCTGGAACAGGTCTACTTACAGTCCCTAG
Source organism: Hyperoplus immaculatus (assembly GCA_949357725.1). Taxonomy (NCBI): domain Eukaryota; kingdom Metazoa; phylum Chordata; class Actinopteri; order Uranoscopiformes; family Ammodytidae; genus Hyperoplus; species Hyperoplus immaculatus. The sequence goes on from OX442361.1 coordinate 6,786,692, forward strand.
AGTTAGGACTAAACAAGGAGAAGCAGCTTTTAGTTATTATGCACCAAAAATCTGGAACAAACTCCCAGAGAACTTGAGGTCTGCAACTGAAGACTTTTTTGTTTCCATTTTAACCTGCAATTTTCATTTTATTTGCTTCTTTTATTTGCTTTTAAATGTTTTATAATGTGTTTTATGTATTCTAATCTTGCCCCTGTAAAGCACTTTGAGTGGCCTTGTGTCTGAATTGTGCTATATAAATAAACTTGCCTTGCCTTGCCTTGCCTTAAATGCATTTTATTTCATGTTTCTATGTGCTACACAGGCTTAGATATCAAGGTTTTGGTAGACGTTGACAATTTGTACTATTTTTTCAGAAAACCCTCAGGCATTAAAGAGGACCTATGATGCTTTTTGACTTTTATGACCTATAAACGTTGTTATGATGATTCATAGTCATGCTTAACCATACTAAATTATCAAATAATGACTTACATGCATTTCGACATATTCCCTGCTGACCATCTGGGGTGTCTGTGCAGAGCACTAAACACTATTCTAGCCAGTCGAGAAGTCACGTGTTCAAAGCGGTCTACCCTTTCATAATTTGTGACGTCGCATAAAACTTTGTGACGTCTCCACGCGGATGTTTCCATGTATGGTAATGCTGTCACTTCCCTGTTCGCGTCTGCCTCGCGTCTGCCTCGCGCCCTTATAGGTCCATGCTCGCGCTTCCCGCCACTGAAAGTGTTCCGGAAGGAAGGTAACCAATCACAACGGAGTGGGGTTTGCAGGAGGGGGGAGAGGGGAGCGGAGATGGCCGAAGCACAGGCGGAGGGAGCCGAAGCACACACACTCAAGTGTTGACAGGATGTGCTGGATCGCCAAAATAAGAGAAAGAGCTTCCCGAAAATCTACATAGTTTTTTGTGATGTGATTCGTGTCAGGTTGCTCTATAGCAGTGTAAAACAAGAAATTAAGACCAGAAAAGTAGCATAATAGGTCCTCTTTAAGGACATGCATCTAGACTGCCATAGTCATCAATGGGTTAAGGGCATGCTAAATCAAAATAAGCAAGCAATGAGCCTTTCCTACAGTAATTCCTGATCATAATTACTAATGTTCTAAGCTGATGAGCAGAGATGCAGGCACAGGAAGTAGGAAAATGGCACAGATGTATTGCTTAAAGATGTAAATGGACTACAATTACATGGCGCTTTTATCCAAATAAGAAAAATTAAAAATAAGCTTTACATAAAGCTGTCAGTCTCGTTCACCCATTCACAAACATTCACACACCCACGCACGCACACCCACGCACGCACACACACACACACACACACACACACACACACACACACACACACACACACACACACACACACACACACACACACACACACACACACACACACACACACACACACACACACACACACACACACACACACACACAGTTCTTCGGTCATTAGGACTACTGCCAGCCTATCAGTCAGATAGCCTTAGAATCATTAGTCTCCTGACTTCACCTCAGTGGGTTATACTACTACTATCCAAAAGCTGCCTGTTTCTCCAGAGTGGGCCATTCCCAATCTGGCCCTTTACCTCCTGAACACTGAGCCTTCAATGGACCAGTTGAGGAGCCACCCTGATGTCCAGCAAGCCATCTTCATCAGATCACTGATGGCACTGATGGCTGATTTCAACGGCATGTATAACAGAGTGTCATCTGTATAAAAGTGATTGTCAGTCAGCTGCCTCATCTGCCTGCCCTGAGCCACAGCTGTTGGCCCTAATCGACGATGCCCCTACACACCAGTCTCCAGCTCTCTGCCCTAAAGTCCAGCCATTGGGTCCAGCAGTCAACCTGTCCAGAACCTTGCCCCAACCTACAGCTAGATCTTCCATTGATGGTGACCTTTACCGACCTGATAGCCTCCTGCCTGCCGTTCTCAGAGGCTAATATCCAACATATCATGCTCCAAGGTCTCTGTGGAGTTGTTATTTCCAGTTCCCTGGCAACCTTTCCAAGCAGCCCTTTGTTGCTATTCAGCAGCTAACCACCTGACCCCCTTTCCATCGCTTTCCAGTCCACTGGCGGTCTTCAAGGCCCCCCATCTCCTTTGTCCTTCCTCTATATGAATGTCAGGAAGAGCGTGCACTGACCTATGTATAGAATTTGAGTGCAAATTGGAGACTTGGGGAAGAAAGGCTAGGGAGAGTGTATTCAAATGTTACACTCATTGTCCAATCCCTTTCAGATTGTGAATGTAAATACCAGCAATCATGGATGGCTGTATGATAAAAGGAATACCCAGGGAAATTAGGGAAGACTCTTGAATCAAGGATAAACAATGGTAAGGGCCGGATGAACATATTTACAGTATATTTTAATGAGAGTCAGTAATCATAAATGACAATCACAGAGAATGCATGATGAATTCATAATGAGCTTAAGACACAGAGTCAGACAGCGTGTGTGACTGACTGTAATATTGAACACAAGGTCTGAATATTAAAGGGGACATATTATGAACAACTAAACATTTCGTTTCTTCTGGGATACTTATTTCGAAAAAGGGTGATTTGAAGGTCTGTTCCAAAAAACACAGACTGATGACGAAATTGGTCGGTTTTCATTAACATATTATACTCCCATGGGAAAGCTCACCAGAAACTCGGCAGTTGATTGGCAAATCAAGACGCTCCGTTGGTAATTACACACAGCTGAGCCTCCACTAGCTAATGCAACAACAGAGTAGAAGCAAGTTGCAGTGTTAGCTCATCCTCAAGCTACCATCACACTCCAGCCTCGAAGCAGACCGGGGCTGAATGGATTTACTTAATTTTTTGTTTGGCTATGCCAAGCAAAGGTTGGCAATCTAGTGTGATCTGCCGTTATACTGGTGTGTGGAGGAGACTGGGTGCCTTGAAGACTGAGAGACACCATCTCTCCTCTGGAAATGTAAGTAATCCTATTTCAAAACAAATCTGTCCGTTCATGAGTTCAATGTGTGTAATGTGCTTTAATTTATCCCTCCTATAATAACCAACGCCGACTGAAATAGGGTAATGCCGCTGGGTTAAGTAGTTAGCGTTAGCGTCTGCTAGCTTAACCGTTAGCTTTATGCTAACGGTTAGATCTGTGAGTCTGTCCGTGACAGCCCCTGTGTGAAAACAGACGGTGAAACTGTACGGTGTGTTGGAAACTGAAGAGTATTTCTTTGTTGTTGACAGTGTGTAGTTATGCAAGCAGTCGTGGTACGCAGCAGTAGGCCTATTACATCTCCAGTGTAATGTACACTATAATAGACAGGAATACTGTAAGTTGCCTCTGCTGCTGTTTGTTTCCTGTCCATTATATTTCAAAAAGCACACAGTATCACTCAGAACTCGTTGCTTCTTGAGCAAGGGCTATACTGAATCTATTAGTACTAGCCCATCTTATTTAACAATGGAAGAAAAATATATTTTCATTAGTTTGTAGCTTTGCCATAACTACAGATGTATTACATGTCAGCGAGGCTACATGATGTAACATTGAATGTGCCATGTTTTACAGATGAGTGACCTGACGGAGTGTTGACCCACAAGGACCATCACACTATCTGTTCCATCAGAGGACAGTTCACTGGGTGGGACAGGTGTCCTCCTTCAGGGCCCACCAGCAACAACTGGACAGTTACATACAAGTTGTGGCTTTGCTTCTGTTTGAATTATGTACACTTTATGTTTCCATTTCACTGGCTATGAATAAACTGCTTTATTTATAAGGATGGTTTTGGTCTTTTTAAAATGTAATGATACTGTTTTATAAGAAAACATCTTCAGAGAGATAAAGGGTTGAATTAAAAAACGCATAAGTCAATGCATGTAGATCGGTCAGAAAACTAGTCCAACATCCTGACTATGAAAATGTGAGTTTCAAGTAATCCTTTACTACACGAAGCAAACAGTGACAGTAAGCAACACAATGCATTCAACAGTAAAACTTTATTATAAATGAGTGATCACAATACAAATGATACATTAACTACTAGATATTGAAAGGGTGTCAGATAATTTGCAGCTCTGACTGTAATTATTTATATACTTTTTTTTACAAAAGATAATGCCTTTCCAGTGAATCTTGACATGATACATTCCTTTCCTGCCTCGTTACTGTACATGTTACATGTTACCTCAGCATGGCTTCACAACGAACGCTTTCACTCCACTGGGTTGTAGATCATTCCCCAGTTTAACCTGTAGAAACATACATAAAACATTTTATGTTACAAGTTTAGAGAGTTTATGCATAAATACTTAGCTCATATTCTGTTACTGACTGTGACATATTTAAACTGTATTTACCTGAGGATAATGTCAGGGAAACCAGAAATCTTGATGCAATTTTCACAGTTTTCAGCTCAGACTCCTGCCTGACCAGGTTCAGTTGTAAAGCTTTTGGTTTAGAAGTGGTAAGTGTGCTGATATTTACTGTAGAAATGAAGCTAAACATCTTAACATTGATCTCCATGCTGCATTGACCAAAAGTAAACAAAACTGACATAGTAAATGAGCAGGGCGGTGCATGCATGCCCATGTAGATCTGACCAGTCAGAGCAGACTAGGATTTTTGCGAAGGGGGGTAGATGTCAAAACCAACCTTTTGAGATAGAGAGCAGAGCAGGCTGGAAAAGGCGATGAAGAAATGGGCAATGGTAGAAAACTAATGGGTTTTTTGAACAATAAACCGTGAAAACCTCTTCTAGTAGACCTTGGAAATACACCTTTAAAACCGAGATTTGGCATAATATGTCACCTTTAATACTCGTGTCCATGTCAGATGGCATATTCAGTCGTGGAGGTTTCTGAGCCCTCATCTATCTCCAGCTGACCTGTGGACCTCTTCATCTGTTCTGTTGAGGCACTTTTCTACCATTCAGTGTCACTGTAAATGTCTTTCCTCTAGACTTGCCTTTTGTAGAGACAGAACTGTTATTGATATACTTGCATCAACATTGCACAGGAAAAACATCATAAAAGATGTATTTGCAGCAATTCTATTGTACTTGATTGAGGTAGTCTGGGCTCTTTCTTTATTGATGAGTTATTTTCATCATGTCTCTCGACACATCGTATCAAAGTCCTTTATATGAAAGGTATATCAAAAACCAAAACTGGGTTAGCCATCCATTCAGTGTCCATGTACACCTGCAGCCCGCCCCTGAGACTTGTTGATAGTGTGGCTTAAATAGAGCACATAAAGATAAAAGGCATTTTCTAAATATGTTCTATACATATGTTCAGACAAAGACACTGTTCATCATCATTCTCTGTATTTGTCCTTTCACCCAGTATTTGTGTCTTTTGAGCAACACTGGCATCATTTAGATTCAAAAGTAGAATTTATTTGATGAAAAAAAAAGTCCCTGCCTACCCTTCGTTGAAGGACATGGATGCTGATGTGAAGCAGATAATGTTTTTGCAATCCCTCTGATTTAGCTCCTGAGTGTTGAAGTGAATGGACACTGAACTTACTGAAGGGGAGACATTTGGTTTCTTTCAACTTTGTGGGAGGCTAAATTCTCCCATTCACCACCTGCCCCTGAATCCTTCATTATTCCCTCCTCGCCCCTTTGTTCCCCCGGCTCTTTTTTTTTCTTTTTCTCTACAACTGTCTTGGTACCTGCCTCCTGTGGTGTGCTGCCCTTGCCCCTGTTTCCCAGCAGTCCACACACTTTGACAGGTGACCTTGTGGAACATTGGGTCTCACACGGCTGGCTGAGTCCACACAGATGTGTCCCTACTCGTCCTTTTCTGTCCCTGCATCCGGGGGACGGTGGACCTCTACTGTCGACCTGATGTCGCCCCCGTGGGTTACTGGCCCTCTTTAGTTCCAAGTCCTTCGCTGTCATCCTCTTCGTACTCCCCCTCCTCCTCACCTCACCCCTCATCTCATATTTTCATGTTCTTGCTTTTTTTTACGATAACTTTTAAAACTGGTTCACATGGAAATGTTGCTGTTATATTTTACCGCTCCTCTGAATTCCCCAAGGATCAAAATTGAAGATACACCCAAAGCCAAAATAAGTTTTTCTTTACACATCTTTATTGTTATTTATCAAAACTTAAAAGCTGTGTGCAGTAATGAACCAGTCTTTGTTCAATAATGGAATGATAACGTGATTATAGCCCATAGGTGCAGCTCACAAACATAGCTGTGGGTATCCATTACTTGATCATTGCTCAACCATTGCATTGTGTTATTTTCCAATTTTACTAATTTAAAATGTTCCACTGTCGTTGTTGCTAGTACTTGGTAATTCTTCATAATGTCTTTTTTAACCTAAGGCATCTGACAAAATTCAATCATCTCCACTTTCACTTAATATAGACTAAACCGTTTTAAGACATAAACTGCATGTGTGTGGAATATAAAAATACATTTCCATTTACGAAGTAGAATATCCCAAAAATCACATTCATCTTTGATACATCTGTAATGCACCATTTGGGTCCACTATGAACAGAGCTCTTTTATGTTGTAATGTGAAAAAGTAAAAGTGTTCGGAGTTCACATCCTGTCACAGACCTGTAATTATAGTTAGCCCTAACCATACATTTTTAACCAACTCTAGCCATAATGTGTCAAAAAATGAGTAAAAATATTATAGAAAGAAGTAATTTTTCAATGCAATACTCAAAATCAAAACAAAGAAAAGGTGAAACTCTGGAATACAAAATGTTGCAATGTCAGACAAAAGACCATACTTTCTAAAAAGAAGAACTTGCAATCTTGACTAAAGATTGAAGTGGGTGGTTGGTGTTAAACAGCATTTGCTTTCTAAGAGCTTCATATGAGTTTAGCAACATTTGAAAGAACGCCAGCCATTATTAACGAATAACTAACGCAATGAAACAAATCCTCAGCAAATAATGTGAAGGTACAGTCCTAACTTATACATTACGGCACAATTTCTGGGTCACTATTCAGACACATGAAGGGCTACGACCTAAAAATAATGTTTACAACCCTCTAGCTGTTGGAAAGGATTTGCACAAACAGGATGATAATCAGTGTTGTTAGTGCTGACACTCATATTTCTGCAGGCACACACACACACAGCCACCGTTGAAAAGACACTGGAAGTCACAGGAAGATACACAAACCCAAACAGAACACAGTCAACATCCCCCCAACCTTGCTACAAACAGTAATGTTCTGTAATTAATACTTTGGTGTCAGTTTTAACAGTTGCCTGTGGTGGAGGAACGGAAGTCTAATCTGATGAACAAAGAAGAAGACAGGCTTAAGACGTTAACCTCCACTGCTCCTGTAAATATCCCGTGGCATAAACACCCGTCTCCCCAAAAACAAATATTGAACCTAACACTACCATGCCTAATGAAATAATTACCACTGGAACCCAAGGAGGTTCAATGCTCAGACTCAATGATTTGCATTTTGTATAAAAAATGAAAAAAAACCCCACCTACTCCAAAAGGCACAGGTAAATATGTGTTAACACTCATATAGGTTTTGAGGAAGAATCTAAAATGAGACTGTGACTTCAGGTGAAAATCAGACACGTGGCAGGATTTGGAGAATAGAGAGGGATTGGTGTGTGATGGCGGTGGGGTTGGGTTCGGAAATCTCTTGGTGTTAGATTGCGGGTAAGAGGGTGGAATTAAATTTGCCCACAGTAGTCATACTCTGCCTCTCATATTTTCCTTCTCTCTCTCGGAGCCAAGGAAGACAACTGGCCAGAGGCAGCACAAGGTAACCTTTCTCTAATTGCTGTGTGTGTGTGTGTGTGTGTGTGTGTGTGTGTGTGTGTGTGTGTGTGTGTGTGCCCAGCTCACCAGGCAGCCATATTGGGAGGGAGTTAGAGAGTAGCCCAGGCCTCAGCATGTGGCAGGGTTGGACGGGAGGGGGGGTTGATGCAGGAAGCCGTGCAGCTTGAGTGATGCGCCACAATCAGACAGCAGTGTATTAGGCACAGTCGGAAGAAGGGGGGGGGGGGGGGATTTAACATCACTACGGATTGAAAACTTTCAGGGCCGGTTTCACAGACAAAACTTAAACCTAGTCCAAGACTAAAATGCCTGTTTGAGCTGGATTAATTCAAATATACTTGCACAGACTCAGTTTAAAATAGTCCTAGATTAAAGCTATTCTGGATTAAAGAAAGCCAATTGCAAGACGGACGACTAGAGCTACTCTAGGTCTAAATTTGAGCTTAAATTAATCCTCCAAGGAGGCAGGTTTAACTTAATTTTAGTGGTGTTTGTGAGAGAGCATGGACTATTTGGAATATCTAAATGAAGACCAACTCCCACTGCAGAGGCCATGCAGCCAGAAGAGTACTAGAGGATAGGTCTTATCCAACACATTTATTTGATGAATTTACATTTTGAGACCACTTTCAATATGAGAACATGCACTAACAATAACAACTTTGCTTGAGTTTATTAGATGGATGCATTTAAATTGAAGATGTATTCAGCATAATTAAATGAGTGTCTAAAACAATTCTGTTTTCAAATGTGGTTGATGTGATTTAAAATACTGACACACATGAATAACAAAATGACAAAACACAACATGAACACCTTTTATTTTCTACTTATATCTTCACTGTGATTAGTAATCAAATGTGTCTCAGTACTGTATCTTGTTTGAATCATAGCTCTCTCTTCCAACTTCATGTCCAATTCCACCTATAGAATTTTTATTTTCATGTCATACTTCCTTCATATATTGCATTTTCTGTTCATGGAATTCTCGGGCTAACTTTCATGCAACGTCATCTTTTTTGTCCTTTGTTGAAACGTTGTGGCAAGCTCTTCTTTAAAGCGAGATTCAGGTTTTTCTACAGTCTATCAGTGCAGATATCATTAAATATAATGTCAAAATTGTAAATGAGAAAGATGTGAAATACCGATAATAATGAAGATAACCTGAAGTTGGTGTATTGTTCTCTTAGTAACATTTACATTAGTATTGAATTTGTTGCAAATTGCGGCCCAACTATTTATTTGCTTAGTCCCAGCAGTATGGCTTTTAGATTCAATAACCGGATGGTTTCAAACTATTTTTTTAAGAGATTTTTTTCAAATTCATTAAAGTTTATTGACGGGATTTTTTTAGCCTCTGCCATTGTTTTTTCTCACAAGCAATGGTGTTTCTGCTCCACTCCGGGTTTTTATGACCACCGTTGGAACAGCAGCATGTGCTCATGGGCAGGTGTTTACAATCAGGCTTACTTACCTTACTCCAGAGCTGTGTCTGAAATCGCGCACTTCTGTACTTACACTTACTTTTTTGAGTGCACTTTGCGCAAAACCGGAGAGTGTGCCAAAATGCAGTGCACTGTAAGTTCCTCGGTCGTGCTCTCAAAACGGTCTAAAACTTGAGTGTAGAGCGATGGACACTTTCCACACTCAACGGCCGCCATCTTGCCTACGTAACGGAGAGGACGGGGCATTCTAATCAAAATAGGGGAGCTTGAAGCAACGATGGAGGCGGACGCGCTCTACAAAAGTTGAATTACACATTGTTTTTGTCTTTCCGCGACTAATGTGCCTGTTTTGGCTATCGGTAACGCAAGCAGAAAAAAATACTACCGAAGAAGAACCGTCAAAATGCAAAGTCATTTCCGGTAGGTGCGCGACAGCAGTTTGGACAGTGCACTGTAGAAATGAGAGCACTGCGTCTATAAGTAAGTGTACTGTAGGGATAATAAAGTGCACTCAATGTAAGTGCACTTACGTAAGTGCGCGATTTCAGACACAGGCCAGGACTTCATAGTCTCAGACTTACTCAGCCAAACTTAAGCCATATCCATGAAAGTGACTTAAACGTCCCAGTTTAACTAGTCCACATTAAGGCCTACTCCTGGCTTAATCTAGGCCCTGTCTGTGAAACCGGTCCTCAGTGTTTCACTTTAAACTGTGACATAATTTGCCAAGCCACCACTCTCTTCTGTTTTCTATAGTCACATGTAGTTAGTCAGCATAAATAATACACGGTATATAAATATCCAACGTGGAACCTTGAACATTAAATACTTGCACCACAAATACAACTCCTTCTGTGTATGACAACTGAAAAAAAGCTAAGCAGACAGGTGGTGTGCTCGAGGCTGCAGCAACAGTGATACAGCATTAAAAGAGTTTGGAAGGTGCTGCCTTTCGGCCTAGGCCCTAGGATACGTCACGTTAGCCTCATTCTATTCCCATCTGTTTACATGCCATTAAGTGCATATTCAAGTTTACCGATCTCATTTTCATGGAGATATTGTTGGATGTTTTACCATTCAACAAATGAATAGGAAATAGCAGCACAGGGTCAACTGCTGAAAATGTTAAAAAATATTTCTTCATGCATGGCTCCTGTGGCAATTTTGACCCAGAAAAGGTAAGGAATTGTAGAGCAATAGCCTTCTAAATTGTGTCCATATATGGTCATGTCTAATCGCATTGTCTTTGCCCTCATCTGTGGAACGCATTACAATGACTTAGATGCAACCCATCCTGCCACAGTGCAGACTGTAGCCAAAGACCAGGAGCTGTCCTTGGTGCTGATCCCATAGATGATAGAGCTCTCCATGGTCCTGTAAACTGCTGATGCCTTATTGGAAGAGAGAGACACACTAGACACGCTAGACACACTTTATTTTCATCTCCAGGGATAGTTTACTGATTATTATTTTTTTTTACATAAGCGAAGGCTGTGGCAATAAGATGTTGGCTGCTGAGCATCTTCAACGTTTTATTAATTCAGAAGAAGCCTTGCTGAATTAACTATTTTAAGTAAACACTTTGGTTTCCACTGATGCAGCAAACACACACAAGAATACCTTAGAGCATCCAGGGCCAACCACCGCTTTTTACTGTGCGTCAATTATTTACTCGATTGGAACATTTGTGCCCTCCCAAACAGCACCTTGGCAACAGTTGTTAAAGGGTAATGTTTACTCATTACCCATTTCCCGCTCATCAAATTTTTGCATTGAGCCTGAGGATGTGAATCAGCAACAACCGTGGTAACGACCCTGTTTGGGAAAAAAACAGACAACTGGCAGTAAAATCATTGCTTCCCTTTCTCTTGTTTTTATTGCTTTTTTCTTCCATTAAAGTCGTCCCAGTTTGTAATTTAGTCTGTGAATAGGTTACATGCTAATAAATGTGTGAGCATGGAGCTAGAGTCACAATAGAATAATAACTCCACATGAAACCCATGTATGGAAAGTAGGTACACTCGGTTGCTGTGGTAATAGGGACCAAATGTGCCAGGATGATAAGTTACCCAGAAAGGATGTAGGCGGGATTTTTTTTATTTATTTTTTTGCTGGAAAACACACAATTACGCCAACACATCAATACATTAACCTGGCTGTTTTTTTTTTTTAGAAAAAGCACATTTTTATGATGCACAAAAAAAAAGGTAAAATTCGAGGCTAAGTATCTTGTTTAAAGTGATGTCGGCACGTGGACAGGATAAACTAGTGATCAAACAACTAAAATTAGGTGAAGGAGAGTGTGTGTCTAACAATACCCACCCAGGGATGAACTAATCCAGACCAACACACTGTTATGAGGCTGAAATAATCCTGTTTATTCTCATCCAATCTCATTTGGTTCTCTGGGGAATGATTTGTTGATCCTGGCAGAATCTAGATAAAATAACAGGGCACTTAAATAAAGACAAACAAGTAGAAAAACCATATCATTGGATGAGGTGTCTTATGATTGCCATTAAATGAAGGTATGTTGAAAGCCCTCCCAACATTCAATAGATTGATATACATTAGTCCAATTGTTTGTTGTGTTCCTCTATCTTTACTGTGTGATTTTCCTTTACATTGCGCTTCACTTTGGTTCAATACTTCCTTCACTGTTAAGCAAGGACATATTACCAGGCATTTGATTCGCCTACTATGCAGGTGCATTATTGGTGAACTTTAACTCAAAAGATGTGCACAAGAGTTTTCAGTGCTAAGATATAGCCTTTATACTGTTTATATCCATCATGAAATGTATGTGTATGTTTTTATAACAGCAACAGATCACAGGACTGTCAAATCAACGTGTGTTTTCATCTACAAACCTAATTATCCAAACAGTTTCTCATTATACCTCAAAAAGAAATGATATATGTAGGAAGTCATGGTTATGACCCAGCTAACTGTCAGTACACCTGCCCTTTGTAACTTTAAAAATGCATGGCCAAAGTTAACCAGATCAAATCAAACGGATGTGTTGGTAGTGTTCCCTTGGAAAATGTTTTTATTTTGGTGTGGGTGTTTCAGAGTAAGCACATTAACATGAGCTGTTTGACAATACGGATTGAAAACATTCAGTGGTTCACTTTAAACTGTGACATTGCCAAGCCACCACTCTCTTGTCTGTTTCTACATATAGTTATATGTAGTCAGTCAGCATAATTAACATACAGTATATAAATATCAAATGTGTAACCTTGAGCATTATATCATTGCACTACAAATGAATCCCTTCTACGTATGACAACTGACGGAAAGCTAAGCAGGCAGGTGGTGTGCTCGAGGCTGCAGCAAGAGAGATTCAGCATTAAAAGAGTTTGGAAGGTGCATGGTGAAGATGCTGCCTTTCGGCCTAGGCCCTAGGACATGTCACGTTAGCCATTCTATTCCCATCTGTTTACATGCCATTAAGTGCATATTTAAGTTTACCAATCTCATTTTCATGGAGCTATCGTTAGATTTTCAACAAATGAATGTGAGATGGCAGCAAAGGGTCAACTGCTTGACATTAGAAATGTGTATGGTAACTTGTGTATCCCTGGAAATGGTGGTATTTATCATGGAACAGTAGACATTGCTTGTTCATTTCTGTCACTGAGTAGAAAATGCAAGTATAAAATCCCCTTTTGCGAGATTCATTATCTATAAGCATCAGTGGGGCTGGTTCACAGTTAAGTTGGCAGCACAATAACTGTCAATTTACTTTTTTCCATTTCAGTGTCTGATTTATTAAATCTATTTATGCAAATCAAGTCAGTCACAATGTGGCAATTATCTGAAAGTCACTGGAGAGTGCATGTTTACCAGCCGACAGATGTACGGCAAGGTGTTGTGACAGTGTGGAGTTGTCAGTGCCGTTAAGGCATCACTCTTTGTGGTGTGTGTGTGTGTGTGTGTGTGTGTGTGTGTGTGTGTGTGTGTGTGTGTGTGTGTGTGTGTGTGTGTGATCTGTCGGGAGGCAATATTTAGAGAGAAAAGATGGAGGCAAGTTTGTAACTGTGTTCACATACGTTTAGACACAGAGAAAGATGCATAGTCTATATGGTTATATTTTTCATATTGGAATTTCATTGTCAGCACAACTGCCATTTGAGTCTCTATATGCCAATTGTGTTTAGGTGGAGGAGAATGTTGTGCTAACTACTGACACAGTCTCTAACTTCGGATGGTAAAAAAATATAAAAATCAAGGAGCGGGGTTATTAGCACAGAGTTTGAACAAACAACAAGCAGAGGTGAAACAATAAAGCAGTGGTGCACTTCCCAAGGTGGTTGTTAAATTGTGTGGAATGACTCTCTGTTAACAACAAAACATCCACCACCTACCCAAGCAGCCCAGCTCCTTTTTGTTGCAAGTGTAATTTAGCGTTTATATACTGCAGGCCGACTGTGGTAAGTGACTGCTGTGTGCTTTTCCAGTAAAAAAAAACTAAACGTCACCAAAAAAAAAACAATCAAATTCAGCCACAAGGTCATTGGATTGTAGAAAGCCCGGTGGGAATCACAATAATCATTGACACTCAGAATGGCTGCACAATATGCATCATCTTTCCCGACACTCACAGCCAGAGAGTGCTCCAATAAACACACAGCCCCGTAAAGTGCTATTCCCTTCCACATGGTCAAACAGTTGTTACAGTTGATTCGGTGTGTGGCATTGTGTTTTTATTTCAAAACATCAACATTTGTGGCCTCCCTTTACTCTGCCTGGTTTTCCTAGAACATCCAAGGTTACCTCAATGCACATGAACCGTTTGACAAACCCATAGCTCACGTGAAAGCACTTAAAAAGACCATGTTTGTTTGTCTTCTTTATTGCTATAGACGCATAATTCAAGTATAGGATTTAGGAGGGACTAAAAATGAGCTACCGGCTACAATTTTGCATATTCACATGTACACGTTTGCAATGAGCACCGTCCCTGTTTTAAATAAATAAACCTGATTCTGAAGACTGATTTTAACAAGATAGTATTATATATTCTTAAATCTATCCTTTAACAATCGGGTGATCTTGTTATTAATGTTTCTCCCATGACATCGTGACGACTGGAGAGAGATGTACTGCAAGCTGTCTTTATTCAACTCTGATGTGTGATTGAGTGCCAAAGGTGGGCTATATACAGAGCTCTCTTTGTGTGGTGCTGTTTCCTCTACAAGCTCCAGTCTTTTCTGGTGGGAAGGAGAAAATGTCATGACCCGAGCTGTATTCATTCCCTCAGTGATAAATGACTTCCCTTTTTGTGACCACAGCATGCGTGTGACACCACAAATCACCCCGCCTGTGCAGAAGTCTGACCCCATGTTGTGAATGTGCACACATGAAATTGTGTTGACATGTGAAAACACACTCAAACTGACATACAGCTCAAATAAACTAAGTTTGGTTTACAGCAGAGCCACAGCCTAACACTGACCCCCAGAAATGGAACTATTGATTTAATTAATATAACATATAGCATAATTATGAACTTATTATCAACTGTCTTTATCTGCAAAGCCCCAACATGTTCATGCTGAACATTTTGAGCAAAACATTTACTGACTATGTCACTATTATCTTTTTGTTGTATCCGACTAGTTGTGAAACAGGAGCTGAGCCGGAAGGCAGAACTTTTCAATTTGCCAGTCGATTTACGTTCCAACCCTAAGCTATGGTCATGAGCTTTGGGTAGTGACCGAATGAGATCACAAATGCAAGTGGCCGAAAATCACTTTCTCTCAGCAGGGTGACTTGAGCTGAGCCTCCTCTTCCAAAGGAAACACTGGGATGGATTTTTTTTTCCTCCCAGCAATACTCATTGGTGGCAACTCAGAGCATGATACCAATTTGTAATGGTGCATTTTTACCCAAGCACCTGTGAGGCTTATGTTAGGGGATTGTGGTCTTGGTTAAATGTTGACAAAGTTGACATAGAAACAGGATCAGCTAACTTTAATAAAAAAAACATGAAATCATTACACTAAACTTCAGAAGCACCGAACTGGAGCAAAGAATAAAACATGCAGAGGCACGTACTTGTCAAATTCACAAAGCAATGTTGTTGTGGAAGTGGGTACATGTGCAAATGTGAATCTTTCACCATTGTCGCATGTAACGTTGGCTAGAATGCCTCTTAGTATACACATGTTGTTTGCAAATATAGTAATACAATACAAAGTGGGTGTCATTAAAGTGTCTAAGGCAGGGGTGTCAAACTCATTTTGGTTGGAGGGCCACATACAGCCTCTCTGATCTCAAGTGGGCCGGACCAGTAAAATAATGGCAAAATAACGTACATATGTCAAATCCAAATCTTTAGCTTTGTTTTTCAGTAATATGCTTTATAACTCAGCCTACATATGTAACCTACATTATCACGGATCACAAGGGATCTCTGTACCCCCCAGGAAATGTCTTAGTAAAGGTTGCTGCTGGCCATGGGAATAGGAGGTGCGGCGCGGAGCAAAATTGCTCAAAGATGCCAATACGCACTAATGAAATAAACAACTGTTTATTTGAATACACAAATACAACAGACACTGACCTTACAGTTGTCCAATTTTGTTTACTATATGTACAGGGACACATTTTGTGCAAACATGCAGACAGTACAAAATACAATTAAATAAAAGTGCAACTTCTACTGTTTTGATTTATTTTTAAATACAGAGGTTATTTGTTGTTTTGGAATACGTTTTTCCCAATTTAATTTTAATTTAACTTACTTTTTTTTTAAATGCTCAGAAATGTGTGCTCTACAAGTCGCGGGCCGGATGTTTGACACCACTGCCTTAGACACTTGACACAATCAATCATCAATATTAGCATGCTATTTGGCCACATATATTGGCCTATTTACAGCCCTCAGAAAACTGACAGCTCTTCTTAGATGCAAGTTCATCAATTCATGGCTTAAAATCCTGAGCTGTAGAACTTTCAGCAGACATTCCTAGCTGTAAGCCACGTAAGTTTCCTAACAGTTGGGAGCGTATGCAATTTTTTTTCAGAATTGATTCAAATCGGCCGAATTGATTCGCGGGCCAAATCAAAACGTTTCGCGGGCCACATCTGGCCCGAGGGCCTTGAGTTTGACACATATGGTCTAAGGTCTTCAATGTGTATTTTCAGGTTGAGGTGGTAACTGATTCTGTTTTACATAGCCGAATGGACAAGGTAGCAAAGTACTTTAAAACCCAATGATGCTTGATGCTGCGTGACAGACAGGAGATACGTGTTGCATGGTGCAGCATCAGGTATCAATGGGTTAAAGAAACTACTGTATAATTGTATGTTTCAAAACAAGAAATACATTAACGACCATTTAGAAAACAGCAAACCCTGATTTTATTACCACATAAAACATGTAACGTTGGAGTTTATGCATGTGCTGTATCCGTTGCATTGCCTTCTTCTGTTCTTGTATCTAATTATCTTGCCAACCAACCTGTTTATTTTATGATCGGTTGCTCTACAGTCAATTTCATTCTCTGTGAGCAGCAAACATCTGCAACAAACAATGGACAAAACAACGTCCCCACTCGCTGCTCGGTCAACCATCTCATAAATGTCATACACCACGGCCCCTTGTTCTTTTTTTTCATGTGACATGAGCAGGTGCCCCGACTGGCCCATATTTAATCTTATTGTAACACCCGTAGGCCCCATTAAACACAAAGCCAACACCGGGAGTCTGGGAATAGCTCGCCCCTGCAGCCCAGTCCTGAGCCGCAATTACTTTTAAAGGAAAAAATCACGTCATATTAAAAATAGGCTTTAGCTAGGGTAATACATTAGACAATTTCTGTCCGTGGGGTTGGGAGGATATATAGAATATGAGGGCAACAGAATTCTACATGAGAAAGAGAGCATGCACTTTGCAGTGAACCAGCTGCAGAGACAGCTTCATGTTATAATATGACCCAATTTAAATTCAAATTAGTTATCTATGCTGTTTTATACTTATTAATATACTCTTAAAGGGAATATGGACAAGCAACATATGCCTAGTTTCCAAGGAGCAGCACAGTACAGTTTGGCACGGTTCGTCACGTTACAGTGAACCCTATTAGGCTTGCGTTTCCACTGAAGACAGTACCCTTACTTAGTAGGACAGTCTATGGGTCAGAGCCGTTGAAATGGCCGTGACAGCTACATAACTATCTTGACATTGTGGCAAGAGGAACAATTACACAAATTGTCTCTAAACACAAGCCTCTTCAATCTTGTCAAGGCTACTACGCACGGCAGATTATCTTTTGTTCGGAAATGATTCTGTCAACCAATCAACAGACTGCAGTGTGTAGCTCGTCCATTTTGGGACACTTTTGGAGTGCTTGGTACCCCAACGAAAGGGTGACAAAAATAGGTGCAGCACGATTCACTTATTGGAAACATTTTTGAATAACTGAGAACAGAAGAAATGTTGTCCTTGCTGCTTAAGTCTCAAGTGATACACAGTAAAGCAGCTGATATAAACATAACGGTTGAGGCGTCTTTGAGCACTGATGGAAGCAGTATCTTCCTAACAGTTCCCTGTGGTGCTACAGCTCTTATCTCAGCTCAATTTTGATAAGGTAAAAATGAAGGCTTGTTTCCGAAATCTGACACCTTAGGCATTTCTGTAACTGTGTTTGCTATTTGCACACCTAAGCTGATGTGAGAGATACAGTTGCGAATGTGTTTGCAGCTAGATAAGGTTTTGACAAGTGAGATAAGTAGACTTTCTTCTAACAAAGTGGCAGAAGTTGCCAGTGAAACAGCTAAGCGAAATGTAGAGTGGTACACTGTCCACAAAACATGTTGGCTGACCATCCTGTGTGTTTTCACAACAAGGCTGAAATAACCTCTACGATTTTCCCATGAGACATCAGCGCAGCCTGCGGCCCTCTCAGAAAGCACTTACGGTTAGACACATTTGGGTCAAATGTGAAAGTCAAGCTTTCAAATGAAGATTATCTTTAATCTTCTGAGCAGAGCGGGGCTGAGCATTTCTGATCCATCTAGTCCATGACTTGTTCTTATGTATGTATTTATTTTTCCCTCATTTCCAGTTTATCAATTAAGAAAACACATCAGAGTGGAATTATCCCTGGGAAATTCACAGCAAGTCTGCTAAAAGGCATAAACTCACCCAATGATCAGTGAAATACCACCAAACAGCCCTGGGTCGATAGTATACTGTACTTGCTGAATGCTTCCTGTATGTTCTATACTTTGCATTATCTGAAATAATTTAAATGTGTAAGATAGGCGAGATGGTTTGAAAAGAAGATGTGGATATGCATGTTTTTCTCTGTTCTTTTTTCATCGTTCATTTCATTTTTCTTCATATTACGTATATCCTCAATGTGCCTTCAAATACTGTAGAAACATGGGTTACTTTATTTTACTCGTGGCAGACAGATCTAAATACCACAGTGCCCATGAGCCTCAGCCACTGTTGCCAGGGAGAGGAAGCCACACATTTGAGCTGCAGCTAATTAAATTTTAGTTTTTTGTTGTTGAATTCATTAAATACAGAAACAGAACACAAATGTAAATTGATTTGTGTTTTACATTTGCTCAACACTGTAATCTTTACTAGAACTTTAGGCTGATTTGATTGTGTAGTGAAATGCTCCTTTCGGTTCACAGTTAACCGTATACTTCAAGATTTGACTTTTAGCAAAGAGCAAGATGTTTGCTTTGTTAATATGTTGTGCTAATGATTTAACATGGGGCATCTTGATACTTTGTCTATAGGAAGAATGAATAGCATCTTCAGTCAAAGCCTGCATGTACGGTCAGAGCTTTTTAGTCACATGCTGAAATGCAAGGTTACTAAAACAAAACGTTCCCACTAACATCTAGCTTCTGAGTTTTGCTAAATCAATTCAAATCTGTCCATGGGTTGTGGTGACTAACCGTGACGTAGTTTGCATCTGGAAAGAGATGTTGCTATTAACTTTTTCATAATTATTATGTTGATGCCTTGATGGCAAAACTCCATTCACTTCCAATATATTCAGAAAAGGAAACTAAAATGATCCTGATGAAAGTAAAGGACAGCCATTTACTAAAGATGCCATTTTCTAATTGCCTGAGCATGCAGCTGAATATACTCAGTGTTGAAGCTCCCATTCTTCTAATTCATACAGTTTTGAGGGGAACAAAACTTGACTCTTTAGACCTGATATTGTCAGCTCAGTGGTAGTGTGACATACTTGTAAAACACATGTCACGAGTGAAGTGGTAAAAACAAAGCGTGAATTGTAAGTCAGGAAGACAAGTGGCCAGCAAAACAAAGTTCTCTATCAGAGCTGTGTACAATTTCTAACAGATGCCTCTTGGAGTCAAGGTGTAATCATACAGCTAGAGGTCAATGCTTGAGGGATGGCAATGCCAGTCGGACCCCCACAACTATAACTTGATCCTTATGCTTTAAGATGACATGTTATACTCATTTGTATGTCTTTGTTTTTGAACTCCTATAGAGAAGCGTAAGTCCTCCCCCATTGTGTCTCTGCAGCTACCTTAGTGGGATGGGCCAATCAGGGTAATTGGGAGCATTTGGCCAGTCTCCTGAACCCAAATAAACCTGGCAGTCACAACCCTCACTCCCACGAACCAGGTCATGACAAAGTGGGGGCTCGTCCGGGATCCACCACCTACAAGATGGAGATAACAGAGTTTTGAACACATAAGGTTAACAATGTATAAAATAATCAGACAAACCAACTGACGTGAAGATACAGGTGTGTGAGTGGGGGTATAAGTAGGTCTGCTATTGGGTACATGTGGTAATTGTTGTGGAGTGTTGGAAGGTGCAAAACAAAACTAACAACTGCAACAAAGGGACAGAGCTGTGCATGGGGCGTTATGACGATATAGTAAAATATGGCTCACTTTTACGTCACTGTAAGAACAGAGGTAAACTCCGAAAACACTATGTGCAGAGCCAACCAAAACAGGCTGCAGGTTGACTTCCATATGCACGTTCCTTATGATTTCATGCTTTGGCATCGTTTACACAAATCCAACATTGTAACATGTATAGGTCAGAAAGTGTGTCCTCTTTAATACCTGCTATACTGATTCAGATATACTTGGTGTTTAGTGCTCATTAGGAAATCTTAGCATCCTAACCTGCTAAACTAAGATGATGAACATACTATAACATCATGTACGCATGCTTTCCTCATCTCAAAAAATTTGAAACGTAAAAAAGTAATTGGGAGGGATTCACATTTATAGGTTTTAATAAAACGTAGATTGTGTGGTAGAACTGTCATATGGGCCACTGCAGTAGCCGGCAGAAAAATAATGGCACGGCACCTGGAATATGATACATCATACAAAGGACTTATGGTGGCTCCGCAGCCATTGTGAACACATCCCATTATTTATGCAATGCAACAGGCACGCTGAAGCCAGAGTGGGCACATTTAATTTCTCAGCTGATCATTGAGACGGATTCTATTTACAGTGTGCACATGGGGAAAACTGATGGAGGAGTTCAGAGAGAGAGAGAGAGAGAGAGAGAGAGAGAGAGAGAGAGAGAGAGAGAGAGAGAGAGAGAGAGAGAGAGAGAGAGAGAGAGAGAGAGAGAGAGAGAGAGAGAGAGAGAGAGAGAGAGAGAGAGAGAGAGAGCACAGTCTCAGGGTGATGGAAGGTTTTAATCGGTCATTCTGACAAACCTCATTATAACCACGATTGTGCAATGCCAGGAAAACTCCCATTTTAGACAAATCTCTCTCTCTCTCGGTTCTTATTTGTCACTAAGAAATTGTTATGTCCTATGGTTGAGACTACTTTCCTATTTGGATAGCTTTTAGTGTGGTGTGTAATACCACAATACTCTTGATTGGGACCCGACCATGCTTTTGTTCCTATACAGTGTGTAGGTTTATGGTAACAGGTGTAATACATATCTGTGTCTATGTGTTGTCAGACAGCCAGGCCTAGCTAGACATGAGCAAGAAAGACATGTGCTTTGAGCTGTTGTGCCTACACAGAGTGTCTCATTTGAAATGTTGTAATGGGTTAATGCTAATGCCACAGTACATTCCAAGGGACTAAAGCCTAACGCATGTTTATATAAGTGTCTCTGTAGAGTCAACCATCCCAGACCCCTGTGGAGGTCATACACTCATTTAAGATGGGATAGTCCATTCTAAAAGGTTGGTT
Source organism: Hyperoplus immaculatus (assembly GCA_949357725.1). Classification (NCBI taxonomy): domain Eukaryota; kingdom Metazoa; phylum Chordata; class Actinopteri; order Uranoscopiformes; family Ammodytidae; genus Hyperoplus; species Hyperoplus immaculatus. The sequence continues at coordinate 6,808,090 of OX442361.1, forward strand.
AATCCAACCAGACCTTTGGGGCAGGATGAAACTCTGTTTGAAGCCACTATAAGAAACCAGGCACCCTGATGTGTTTACCTTATCACATCTCTGTGACACAAGCTTCAAAGCTTTCTTTTCCTAAGGAAGGAAGAGCATTGTATTGGCTGGTTTGAATGTAAACACTGCTTGCTGATAAGACAACTAACTTCTGATTGGACGAGGATGCATTTGGACTGTTTTAATACAGGATGCAACGTTCTCATATTTGCCATTCGCCTTCGGCTTCCAGACGTGACAGAAGGTATGAAATGCTTAAACCTGAGGCTAACGAAAAAGCAACCCCAAGTCCCAGTCTTTATTCTCGCTGGACGAGTTCATGGACTGCTTGAAACATCTTCTTCTGTTTTCCCGGATTCGAGAGTTTCCTACAGAAACCCCTTCACCAGAGCTGAGGCAACCACCGCAGCCTTTCCTCAAAACAGAACTCTCACACGCGCAAAGCGTGAGCAAAGACGCAGGATCCCTTCATCAAGACACCTGCACTGCCCGTTCCACGGACCGGAGCCAGCCAGCGGACCCGACGAGAAGTGAAGCCGCCTACCACTTATCATCTGGGCCGCCACTACGCTGCCCCCAGACGCAGCGCCAGCAGGGAGCAAGGCCCAACGCAGAGCAGAGTTCTCTGCTTCCTCTCCTCCCAAGGCGAGGCGAGGTTCCCGCTCCCCTCTCCTTCTTACCTACGCTCCCCTGATGCCCATCGGACCGCAGACAGCCCGCTCTTGCCAAGAAGAGCCGCTGACCCCCTGCTTTCCTTCCCTTGACATGGATGCCCGCTGCCCTTATCAGCTGAGCTGCTTCCACGCCACTGTCTTCCAAAAAACGCGCTCCATCCGAGCACAAGGCCCGGCAAGCGGCCTCCTCCTATCTCCATCTTCTCCTGCTGCCGCCAATAAATCATCGCTGGACCAAGCGATTCACGTGAGACTATTGTCTGGGTTAAGAGTCATTTTATGTTGTTCATTAATTTGAAGTAAACGTAAGAGCTGACGAGCTCATTATTTCCTGATTTAAAGTAATTCTGACTCACTTATGTTTTACATAGTGTTTTTCGCTCACAGTGTTTTCTCCCGTTAACCGGGAATGTATTGATGTGTTGTTGCTGTCACTCTTAGATCCGGTGAATTGTTTCCTCTCTATCAATTCAACTCAGTGTACGCAAATTCGCGTCTGCGGTCACTGTGTGATTGGAGGACGCGGTTTACTGCACTCTGGAGCCGCAGCTACTGTCTTTTGTTCTCTCTCCTTCTCATTTCTAACTACGCACATCACACACACTGACACTCCTGGGGCCTCTCCGAATAGTCCAGTCTCCTAACCTATAAGCCTCCTTTCCTATACCTTAACCCCTAAACGTCATCGGGGTTAAGGAGAGATGAAAAGTGCTTCCTATCGAACATAGGAAAAGATAGCACTGTTTCAAATGAATTCGACTCCACCTTTCCTAACCAATGTCATTGCGCGACGGCGAGTATTGCTGACGTGAGTCACTAGCGTGAAACTACACTATTCTCCGAAAATGGACTACAACAAGCACTCGTTTGATCCATGAGTTTTTTTCATATTGATTTTAATCAGGTTGTCGCCAACAGAGTGAGAATCACTTAGATCGGACTTGGCCAAGGGGAATATTTAAGGCCACTTGAATCCCAATTCACATGTGGAATAAAAAGAGGCTACACTTATGTTGATGTTGAAATTAACTGCCCCCAGTAGTCTTCATTAAATGTGAAGTTGTCATTTTATTTTCTTATGGTGTAAATTTTGTGCTACGAAAATAACTATTATGATGTTGTTCTTTTATGAGTTCTTTCTTATCTTTATGGGGGGTATTTTGTTTCAGCTGAGTTAAATCTTCCTCTCTTCTCTTCTCTCCTCTCTTCTGTTTTACCTCTCGTTCGTATTCGTGTAGAGTCGGTAAACTCCGTCGGTGGCCTGTTGCTTTAAATATTGCCGCCGTAAAGGATTATGGTTTACCACTATCTCCTTTCCTTTCGCATAGGTTGGTCCGGAGTAACCTTTGCTAAAGGAGGGTTAAAGGATGAATCGAGGCTCCTTTCGTATGCCTTTCCTAAGCATTTTGAGAATTCGAATCACCTATCCGCCGAGTACTTCCGGTTCATCTCGATAGGAAAGGAAATTTCCTATGCAAAAAAGACTATTCGGAGAGGCCCCCGATTTTCCCCTCAAGTATTCTCAATGAATACATGAGTGTTGAGTTTCTGTGGTTTCCAAATTTAAATTGTGTGGGTCACGAGCGGCGACCTCCTTCACGTGACGAAAACGTCACCAGCTGTCCGCCATTTTTGGCTTTAGGCGGTGTCCACCCCCCCTTTCTTTTTCACACACACACACACACACACACACACACACACACACACACACACACACAATGTTCTATAGCCTGTGGGTTTGATTCTAAACTGTTCTTATTATTGCTTGTGCTATGTCTGCTTTCTTAAATTAGATTGGTTCATGGTTATTGACTTATGTGTATCGTTTTAATCAACTTACCTAAGTAAATAAACCCTTACATTTTGATTTTAAGAAGCAGTGTGTCATATTTGTGTCTTGTATTTCACTAATTGCTGGTAAATAAGGTCTATGCTCGAATATTCACACCTTTATTATCTTAAATGTACATTGTAACCAACTTTGACATTTTTAAGGTAAATCCCTTTAACATTATGAGACTGTTTTTCTGATTTGGTACAGAGTTCCCTTTTTCAAAGGGTGGTGCTCTGTAGGTATTAATAAATTATTTGATTAGCTGGATTAATTTAATTGATAATTAATTAACTAAAATGTTCTTTGAGATTAATAATATTCTTGATTTACACCAAATCTACCCCTTGTGAATTCCCAACAGATCGATTTCTCAAATCAAACTGGCTTAAATCATTATTGCACACTTTTAAGCATAGAAAGGGTAGATCAATGCACTATTTTATACTTGTGCTGTTGCGTGACAGCTGACACAGTACCATAATAACACCTGCAAGCTACCGTGTCATTGGTTATATTGAAACACAGAAATAAATGCACTGTTGACAAGATTTTAAACATGTTACCCTTTCTCCACTAAAACAGGAACAATCCTTCAAAGAGCTGACACTATTTAAGTTGCCTGCTCTCCAATAATACCACATGTTGAGAGGCCAAAAACTCAGATGTGATTTGTGACACAGCGTATGGAAAGAGTTGAGGCCTGATATAACAGCATCATTTTCAATCCCAGCTTGGGAAAAAATTCCAGTCAAATCCTTCATTTATAGCAGCTTAACTTCTGAGCGAAATATTTAGCCGAATTTAATCTGGTGAATCTATGTTGAGCATTAGAGCTGATCTTTTTGGTGGACATGTATATTACTGCAATTGACCAATATTGGAACCGACTGAGATTCAGTGAGCGGAGAGTCGAAAAAGATTGGCCATCATGTTTCATCATCTTATTTTACACAAACCCCACTTTGCCAGAACAAAATGCTCCACAAAAGACACAGTTCACTCACAGGTCTGCAGACAGTCAAAAGCCAATCAGTCAGGTTTGTAATCCATCTTTGGCACACATTCTTAATTTCCATAGAAGAAAAAAAGAAAAGGTGACTTTGCACATTTTCATTCAGCTCATCCATTTACTAGAGATAAGCATCTGGTGGCGCTTATTACCCAGTTTGGTGCCAACAAGATTACATAATGAAAATACCAATGATGGAAATACAGCCTTTAGTTATTATATAATGTATTCATTAGGGAAGGTCTTAGTCTCTTAATCGTTCCACATGGATCGGTGTTATTCATCTGCCGCCATTGTTAAGTTCCTTCAGTGGAGCAGAGGCTTCAGTGACAGATATATCACATGCCTCATGTGCGACACAACTTATCCCCTAAGCCTGTTCCCATTTACAGTGTACTTCATTTCAGTCCAACTTTTCTACTGCAGCCAAATTTTAAAAAACCTTTGTGCAATATTTTGGATTTGTTATTGTTGGATAGAAACACAATTAATAAAGACCATGGTACACCCACACAGGTGACTTGATAACCAATTTTCTCAGCGTGTTGGGAGTGTGTGTGGGAATGTATTTGGTTGAGATCTTCGTCACTTTCCGATTAGCTTTATGCAAATGTTTGTGCGGGAAAACATTATACCTTCACTAGGACTACATTGAGTACAGTGACATCACCCAAAGGCCTGAGCAGAGGGCTAAGTAAAAACACAAACGTGAATGGTCTTTATATAAACTGTGGCAAAGGTGGAGTCGCGATTCTTATCCAAATCACTTTTCTAATCAGCTAATATCTACTCACCATCCACTACCTGTCCGTACTGTGTGTTTATACACAGCCCAGGCTCTGTAAACTGGTATGTAAACCAAGGAGTCAGACCGATCCTGGCAACACAGATACAGGCAGTGTTCGTGACATCAGCAACAATAATCCTATTGGACAGGTAGTTATTGACGACTGCTGTTGCCAAGTCTTGGGGCGGAGCAGGAAGAGAGCAATGAATTTGTTTTGGTGGACAGTTTACATTATGAAAGCTGTTTCCGGAATGGATTTCTCCAACGGTAATATTGGAGTGACTTCAACTAACTCACCTAACTGTTACTGGTTAGTTACCTAGCCAGTTTGCCATGCAAGTAGATTAAAACAACCTCACCAAGCTTCTTGCATTAACACATTCATAAGGGATTGCAAGCCCCACCTTCCTTATTGGATGACCATTACATATTACTGCTTCCTGGTATAGGGACATGTTTAGGGACAGGTTCCGTACTGTTTTACCATCCAGTAACGGCCACAGGCTTTATTTGAGATCAGACGTAGTGGTAACTGTAAATTGACCATTTATAAAAACCCAGACCTTTCTGGATGCATACTATAACAAAGATTTGGCATCTGATCCACCACGTTGGTAATAAAAAAAGGATACTTTCATGTCTCAGTGATTTCCAACAGCACAGGAAATTATTGTAAATCCAGCTAGGGCTGCCCTCCCCACTGTCCCATCTGAGTGCCTGATAAAGGTAAGTGAATTACCTGCTTTCCATTTCATTTTACGGTATATGTGCCTTTTATCTTCAAATGTTGCTGTTCTTGGGAAAAAACTGTGTGCAAAAATAAATAGACATTTAGTTCAAATCACTTTCCTCATCTGCCTTTGCAATTGTATGCCCTCGTTTGGCTTACACACTCTTTTTATCAGTTAAGGGATACATTGTTTTCATTATTGGAGTACGCTATTACATCAGCTGTGTTACAGTTGGCAATATAATAGAATAAATATTCTTTCATTTCATTTAAACACTGATTTAACAGTATGCAGCTGTACAATTATTGAGTTATGCCTGTTTTATTCAGTTACCTTGCTTTTCATAAAACCTCCGTCTATAAAATGTGCTTCAACAGGCTTCCTTTTACCACAGCCAGTAGCGGCCTTAACTATGTTTAACCTGTTTTAATTTAAACAAGCCCCACCCTCTGCTTGTGTATGCTACCAGGCCCGGGGGTCCTATATCAGGGGCGGTTCTACAGGAGGGCAAGGGGGGCAGCGGCCCCCCCCCACTGAAGAGCCTTGCCCCCCAGCTGCCCCCCTAACTTTTGCATTCTCAAAAATGTACTTGTAAGAACAAACCGCCACTATGTCAACGAGCCACTCAAATAATTGAAACAAACAATACATTGAACAAAAGTAAATAATTTTTAATCTAATCTTATGCCCTGTCCCTCAAATACTTAGCCACAGCCCTGCATCATATGCGCATATCAGCGATCACACAGTTTGTCACACACAGCGAGTCAGCGCGCTGCTGTGCCATGTAGCCCTGTGAAGAGTAACTGACCTGCTCCGAGCATCTTAAGGTGAAGTTAGTTTACCCTTGTGAATTTTAAACACACCAATTTAACCTGAAGTTAAATTTGTAATTAATGTAATGCAATGTAAAAGTAGCTAATTCATCGATAAGAGCACATCCATTCATCGTTGGCCAAAAGGGAAATCACTCGCTTGTGACTTGTAGGAGCATATTGCCCTTTTATTAATTTGTAGGCCTATTGTAGTAGGCTACAGGCAAGAGCTTGATAAAAATATTAAAAAAAAACTTTCATGTTTGGATCCATACAATTTAACAGTGGATCGCCGTTGCGAGAGAGAGAGCGAGTTGCCGTTTCTGAGGCATTGAGTTACTACAGTGACACTGACAGTGCTATAGGAGATCGATCATTTTTGTTTGAATAGCCAAACATAGCCTACTAAAAACTCTCACATATTTATTTATTTATTTATTTATTTATTATTCTTTCGGACAATTCCACAAAATACACAATTTTCTCTTGCAAATATTCATACATCATACTTTGTGTTGTCCGAAGGGAGACGGAAGAAGCCAAAGGCTTATCAGGTCCCGCCCCCATTTTCATCAAATTCGGATTCAGATACACAGTTACTGTTACAGAAAATAAAAATAAAACAAAAAACATTTTTTTATATATAAATATAGCTATATATATATATATATATATATATATATATATATATATATATATATATATATATATATATATATATATATATATATATATATATATATATATATATATATATATATATATACACATATACTTTTTTTTTTTTTTTTTTTTTAAGAATCTGCAGTCCAATACCCAGTCAATTTTAGTCTAATTGCTTCAGCTTTTAAGATCAGTTCCGCACAGTTCAGTTTTTCTGTGACAATGCCAAGTGTATAAAGTGTGAAGTGGCCTTGTATTTGGCCTGTTCCATTTCTTAGCTGGTAGTCTAAACACTTCTGCAAAAGTATTCAAAAACAAGTCTGTCTGCTGGCCTGTATTATTCGTTACAATATTGTTATGAAAGTGACATTGACATTGTGCTCAGGTTATTAGTCTGTAATTTTCAATAATTTTTGAAACATAATTTGCTTTGAAATTGCGCAAACTGCAACTCCCTGTAACAACTTCATCAAGTCCATTCCACAGCTTAATACCATTTACAGAAATCGAAAAGGATTTAAGTGTGGTCCGTATATTTTTCTCAGTGAATTTATCTTTTCTTCTTAAATCATGCGAAACTTCTCTGTCTGCAAACATTACTTGTAAACTGTTAGGAAGGCTTTTTTTGAAGCCTTGTAAATAATTTGTACTGTGTGGTAATTTACCATATCACGTAATTTGAGAATTCTACCTTCAATAAAAAAGTTATTAGTGTGTGCCCTGTAATTGGCTTGGTAAATAATTCGTATTGCTTTCTTTTGAAGAATCTCCAACGGGTGCAATGTACCTTTGTAAGTGTTTCCCCATATTTCAGCACAGTAATGCAGATGTGGGGAAACTAAACTCCAGTATAATACAAGTAAGGCCTTTTGATTGAAACAATGTTGTGCTTTCCAAAGTATAGAAATACTCCTGGCTATTTTGCCCCTGAGATGGCTAACTTGTGGTTTCCAGCTTAATTTATCGTCAATTATTACCCCTAGGACTTTGTGTTGCTTGACCCTTTGAATTTCAATCCCATTTACCTTGATTTTTACAGCGACATCTGATGCTCTCCTGCCAAACATCATGAATTTAGTTTTTTCTAAATTTAGTGATAACTTATTTCGGTTTAACCACCCATGTAACTTAGTCAATTCAATGTTTACGATCTCAACCATATTATTCAGATCTTTCCCCGAATAGAAGATGTTTGTGTCGTCAGCAAATAAAATTAACCTTAAGACTTTTGACACTTTACACATGTCATTTATATAAAGCAGGAATAATTTCGGCCCCAAGATTGACCCCTGAGGGACCCCACAAACAATATCTAAGCATGTCGATGTGATCTCCCCTAATTTCACAAATTGTTTCCTGTCATGTAAATAACTTCTGACCCAGTCATGTGCCAAACCTCAAATGCCATAATTCTCCAGTTTACTAAGAAGGATGTCATGATTAATAGTGTCGAATGCTTTTTTGAGGTCTAAGAAAATTCCTATAGAGTACAATTTGTGATCAATAGCATTACTCATAATTTCTACAGATTCAGCCAAGGCCAGTGCGGTGGAATGATTCTTTCTAAAGCCGAATTGACTGTCATACAGAAGTTGATGTTTATTAATGAATTCATCAAGTCTATTGCTGAATAACTTTTCCAGAATTTTAGAAAATTGTGTTAAAAGTGAGACTGGTCTATAATTAGTAAATGAATGTTCATCACCATTCTTATGTAATGGTATAACCTTAGCTACTTTCATGTTATAAGGAAAAATTCCTGTTTGAAAAGATAGGTTAAAAAGGTGTGTTAGGGGTTTAATAATACTTTCTTGCACTGATTTGATTACTTTCATGTGAAACCCAGTGCGTCTCTAGAGGTCTTTGTTTTCATTCCGAGCAATATCTCCCTTATCTCGTTGGCCTCGACTGGCTTCAAAAACAAGGAGTGTTGAAGAGACGCTTCGTTTTCACTAGACTCCCCTACACTCTTCCCACAGATCCCTTTTGCAAAATTAGGTCCAATATTAACAAAAAATTCATTTAGTTTATTTACCGCAGTGTTCATGCATTCAAACTAAACGTTATTTTCATGGAAATACTGAGGATAATTATGTATTCTGCTGTCATTTCTTAACACTGTATTACAGCAAACGAGCTGCACAAATTAAACCAGGTTACATTAGGCTATCACATGTTAAAGACATGAATAAATAAGTGGAGGAAAAGAGGGAAAAGAAGAAATAAATGGGAGGGATGAAGCGGAGGTTTTACATTCAGACAGAGGGACAAAGGCAGGTAATGATCAGCAAGCAGATGAAAGGTAGGCAGAGGGTCTGACTGCAGTCCCAGCCTAAACTAATGTATTGTTATTCTCCTTCCATATAAATTCCACTAGACTAGAATGATATGTCATGTCACTCAAAATAACATGTTTCAATGACTGCCTGTTTTCTGTTGTAGCCATGTGTTGTATAGAGTAAGCTATGTAGGCTTAAGATATAGGCTACACATGTCTTATTTTATCAGAAATGATGATCAATATAATATATATGGGGATTCCCGCTACCGTCCTCCCATGTCCCCCTTGCCAAGACCTCTTGCCCCCCCTTCGCCACCCCATGTAACATTTTCTAGATCCTCCCCCTGGGGCCGTATTACAGAAACTTCCTAACTCACAATTCCTATCTTAACTGTTTGGTAACCATGGTAATTAGAGTTAGGACCTGATTTAGGAAAATAGCCAATACAGATGAACAGTTCCTAAATCAATGTTCCTATCTTAAGTCAAGATAGGAAAAGTGTATTACAGAAGCATCCTAACTGCCCAGATTCTTAAAAAATGTCTCCTAACTTTAGGATAACTCTTCAGCCAGCCTAACTTTTCAGTTAGACCCAGACTAGCTGTGTTATCTTTTTTTAAACCAAGTCAATGGAGACACAGTAAATGTATTTACTGAAAGGCTATTGAATGACTTGAAATTACTTTTAGAAAAAAAATTGTTGGAGACAAAACTTCCTTCACCCTCTCCACAGATGTCACCGACAGCTCAAACTTGTCTTTTTTAAAGTCAAAGGCCTTTCCTGCTCCATAAAGCAAAGTTAGCTGTCAGCCTGCCCTACACTGTCAGGCTGGGCTGAGAGTCAGTTGAGATAGAACACTGTCGGTTGCTATGCAGCAGACAGAAATGCTGCAAACTGACGTTTGATTTAGCAGTTAGGATTTCATAAATAGACTAAGGATAGGATGTGGTAAGATAAGATATGATTCCTAAAGTTAGTTAGGATTTGCTTCTGTAATACCAAATCAGAGAAAATCCTATCTTAGACTCTCCTATCTTAAGTTAGGACTTAAGATAGGAAGTTTCTGTAATATGGCCTCTGGTCCTATTCCAGAGATACTGATAGTTACTTAACATGTCGCATTGTCAAAGAGCTTAGTCACTCATTTCAATAACAGGGCCAAAAAAGTAATATCCTAAACATGAGGAAATAAATCATCATGGGCCCTCAACTAGTAGGGGAGAAATATAAAAGCAATTGCACAACAACATTATTAGCTCTGTCTTAAGGGCTTCATGAGGGGCCTCTAAGGCCCACACACACATAAGGGAATAAGATTTCTATGTGTAAATTCTATACTGTTCATAAAAAGTAGCGATCCACCCTTTATCTGTTGAAATGGGCACCTCCATCATATAAGATGAGTCTGCAGACTAATCTACTGTACTGTGTTTTGCAGTTGAAGAGTAAAGAGTGCTGCCTGCTTAAGAACAATCTGAAAAATAATGTTCCTTCTGCAGCTCAACATTTGATTTAGCCTCTAAAATTTCCTCTCAAAGTGCAGTATCCCAAAATCCTGTGGGAAACACTGACTTCCTTAATATGTTTTGACAATAATTGTATGTATCTGTGCATAAACGTCAGAGTACCTGACTGGATAGGGAGTAGTAGGGGGCCCCTTTAATGTCTGAGACCAAGGGCCTATTATCTCAGAATCTGTCTATGAACCAACTGGATTCCACAATCTTTTTCTATTTTTGCGGGGAGCATGCACAAGCATTATTTATTTCTTTATTTTTTTTAAAGTGGGGGGCCCCACACTAGGTCTTGAAACGGGCCCCCAGATCGTTAAGGCCGCCCCTGACCACAGCATAGCGTTAACTTCCAGGTGTCACTTTAAGTGAAGGAAATAATGATTCTTCTTAAAAAAAGAATAAAAAAAAAAAAAATGTTCTAACTGTAGTAGCTGTGTATCTGAATCTTATGGCAGTGGGGGCGGGACCCGATAAGCCTTTGGCTTCTCCTGCTTCCCTTCGGACGATAACACAAAGTAACAAAGTAATAATGAAGTTTCCAAGCATTTTGTTCTGTGTTATAAACAACAGTTATCACAATGAGTCAGCCACTGTCCTTGTCATTGTACCGCTGCTCCTGTTAGTTTGAGCACACTATTTATGGCACAACTGTGGTCAGAGTGAGATGTGTGAAGTTGAGTCTGGATCATTTGTACGGCCATGCAGATGCAGTGTCCATCGCCATAGTGACATAACTGAATCACTGTGGGAATAAAGGAAATAAAGAAAACTAGAATAAAAACTAAATTGCTTGACCTTTATCGACTGGTTAGGAGGAGACAAAGGCCAGTGTGCACCATCCCCTCATTACAGACGCATAATTAACGTCAATCGATCCGGATCCTCTTTTTCTCCCCCTTGATGCGGAACAAAGTGCCAAGTCAGAGAGTGACAGCTGTCGCGCAAAATGACACGAGGCAAATGAATTTGCCAACGAGTCGATGGCACGGATAATGGGGCGGAAAATGTGATAAAAACAAGAGGAAACCCTTTGCAATCCACGAACAGACCTGGGATGTCAGTGTTGACTACATTTATTTGGTTATCAATGGTTTTGTCCAGTGTATTGATTTTGTTTTGTTGTCAGTCTTTACTTGAGAGCAGATCAAGTCGTCAGATAAAGTAAAATGAACATGTTACAACAATCCCTCAATCCTGTGTAACAAGCTGAAACTAGAACAAATATGTGTCCTCGGCAAACCTTCACCTGATAACGAGAAGTCCAAACAGTATACAGTGTTATACTGTTTTCAATGCTTTTGGATTATTACTTTGGCACTTGAATGTTACTAGCCACAGGCGAGATAACATCTTTTCTAACTTGAGAAAACACTGTGTGACAATGAAACACCTGAAGTCAAACATTTAAACTCTGAATCATAATAGGGATAAAATAAAGTGCAACGCATGCCTCAAGCCTCGACGTTGCTCCAATGTCAAAAAATGCTTATCGTGTTATAAAAGCCCATACAGAACTTAATCCTGCGTTTCGCCACCTGAGGGGAATAACAGCTTTATTCCTTCCCCGGAGCCCCGACTGTTTCTTGTCTGTCAAACCCCCACACACCATTTGCATATTACGCGGTCAAGAGGTCACAGACTCAACGGCATAGTCTGACATTTTAATTCTGTGCAGACAGCTCGAGTGTGTGCCCTGGTCCTCTCCTAACCCCATCATCAACGCCACAGCCCGTCTGAAAGGAGAAGTACTAGCCAAACTGGGGATGGCATTTATCAGCGACGTGGCTATGCAAACTTTAATTGTACACGTGGCATTACAGATCCTATACATCCCATTTAATTTATTTTCAAAAACGCAGCAAACTATTTCTAATACATGTTTAAAGAAATTTTTGAAATGACATTATATATACATTGTAATTGTTGTTGTAATGTATTGTCCAGGGGCCGGTTTCCCAAAGCCTTCTTAACGCTACGTCATTCGTAACCCCTACGTAGAGTTCCTACTTAACATTTTGCCTGTTTCCCGAAAGGTTCTTTGCTACGAATCTCTTCCGTACGTCATACGTTGGTAAGGTTGGTCTGGAGCGCCCTCAGAGCCTTCTTAGCTCTACCATAGTGATATTTCAGCTCCTGACGCTAGGCGCCGCCACTTTACAGTAACGCCTCATCCCCACATGTACTGTATGTCACTCATGTTTTACGCATGGTGCTTCTAGTGTCCAACGGAAGGAAATATTGGGGTTTGTGGCATCGGTGGCAATACAACGCATCCTTGTGTTCAACCAACGACGTCGCCATCCTCAGAACCGTTTAGTTGGAGTTCATCATTTCATGAGGATACATTTTAATCCCATGGATATATTGACCGACGCGGCTATATTACATAAGTTTCGGCTACAACGGCAAACAATACTTCAATTGCTTCACCTGATTGGGCCTACGCTTGCCAGACCAACGCATCAGAACTTTGCGCTGACTCCTGAAGTCCAGCTGCTGGCAGCCCTGCGTTTTTACGCAGTTGGGAGCTTCATTGAAGTTGTGGGGGATTCGGTTTGGAGATGTGTCCATGCGGTCACCAACGCATTTTTGCGCCACGCCAGGGATTTCATTAAAATACCTGCCACTCGCCAGGAGGTGCACCAGGGCTTCCATGTGATCGCTGGAATTCCGAGGGTGATAGGCCTGGTGGACGGAACACTGCTTCCTATAGCCCAGGGGTGGCCAACCTGCGGCTCTTTGCCTTGCTTCGTGCGGCTCTTCAGTTCATATCAAAACATTTTTTTCTATACTTTTTTTTTTGTGTGGGCCTATGTGTGTGCATGTTCGCAAACGTTTCATGCGGCTCTTACGTTCGTTTAACATGTTGTTTATTATTTAATTTTTTATTTTGTTTATGTGTATGCCTGTTCGCAAATGTTTAACTGCCCGCTCAGCTTGGAGGGAGGTTTTCTGTGAGTAAACAATTTGTGTCAAGTTCGCTCCGAAACAGAGTGGGAGAGTTTATATTTTTTGTTGAACGTTATACCAAGCCATTCTGCCTTATATGCCAGGCGTCATTAGCGCATTTCAAGGCTTCAAATCTTCAGCGCCACTTCAGCTCACTCCATGCTAAAAGTAAGTCCCACTAAGCAACATGCATAGTAAGAGAAAAACACTATTGTAAATTGTTATATTTTTGTTTGTGGACTTGGTTGAACTGAGAGTTTGTGTGTGAGGCAGTGCACACAGTGTTCATTGTTGAAAATGACTGGCCTGTCGTCTTAGTACTGTAGGAGTCCAGTTCTGTCATTATCACAGGGGCGGCCTTAACGATCAGGGGGCCCGTTTCAAGTCCTAGTGTGGGGCCCCCCATTTATTTATTTTTTTTAAATAAATAATGCGAAAATTAAAAAGATTGTGGAACCCAGTTGGTTCTTTGACGGATTATGAGATAATAGGCCCCTTGGCCAAGACTCTCAAAGGGCCCCCCCACTCCTACCTATCCAGTCAGTTACACTGACTTTTCCACACAGATACATACAATTATTGGCAAAAAATATATTAAGAAAGTCAGTGTTTCCCAGATGATTTTGGGACACTGTGGGAGGGACCCTGGTCCTTGTTGGGGGGTCAGGGGGCATTGCACACTGGAAGAAAATGTGTACCGTTTTAAAGTAAAATGCATCAATCTGATGCACTTAGAGAGGAACATTTAGAGGCTAAATCAAATCTTGAGCTGCAGAAGGAACATTATTTTTCTGATTTTTCTTAAGCAGGCAGCATCCTTTACTCTGCAACTGCAAAAACAGGAGATTGGTCTGCAGACCCATGTTATATGATGGAGAGACCCATTTCAACAGATAAAGGGTGGATAGCTACTTTTTATGAACAGTATAGAATTTACACATAGAAAGTTTATTCCTGTATGTGTGGGGGCCTTAGAGGCCCCTCATGAAGCCCCTAAGACAGAGCTAATAATGCTGTTGCTTTACAATTGCTTTTGTATTTCTCCCCTACTAGTTGAGGGGCCCATGAGGATTTATTTCCTTACATTTACAGTAAATCTGACTGAGCAGAGGTGTGTGTGTGTGTGTGTGTGTGTGTGTGTGTGTGTGTGTGTGTGTGTGTGTGTGTGTGTGTGTGTGTGGAAGGGATGGGGGGATGTTCATTTGTACCCGTGTGTACGATGTGGCTCTTTGCAGTAACACAGTAAAAAATGTGGCTCTTAGTCTCTGACTGGTTGGCCACCCCTGAGTCAGAGGATGAGCCCTCTGTGTCGCACCACCACATTGATGGCCGCTTAACCTTTACTCGAAATGAAGGCCTGGGGCCAATCCGAACAGTCTTTTTTGCATAGGAAATTTCCTTTCCTATTGAGATGACCCGGAAGTACTCGGCAGATAGGTGATCCGAATTCTCAAAATGTTTAGGAAAGGCATAGGAAAGGAGCCTCGATTCATCCTTTAACCCTCCTTTAGCATAGGTTACTCCGGACCAACCTATGCGAAAGGAAAGGAGATAGTGGTATCCCATAATCCTTTGCGGCGGCAAGATTTAAAGCAACAGGCCACCGCCGGAGTTTACCGACTCTACACAAATACGAACGAGAGGTAAAACAGAAGAGAGGAGAGGAAGATTTAACTCGGCTAAAACAAAATCCCCTCCCCCCCCCCCCCCCCCCCACAGGCTAAAGAACTCATAAAAGACCAACATCATAATAGTTATTTTCGTAGCACATAATTTACACCATAAGAAAATAAAATACCAACTTCACATTTAATGAAGTTACTGGGGGCAGTTCATTTCAACATCAACATAAGTGTAGCCTCTTTTTATTCCACGTGAATTGGGATATATGGGAGTGATTCTCACTGTGTTGGCGACAACCTGATTAAAATCAATATGAAAAGAACGCATGGATCAAACGAGCGCTTGTTGTAGTCAATTTTCGGAGAATAAGCTGTAGTGTAGTTTCACGCTAGTGACTCACGTCAGCAATACTCGCCGTTGCGCAATGACGTCGGTTAGGAAAAGTGGAGTCGAATTCTTTTGAAACAGTGCTGTCTTTTCCTATGTTCGATAGGAAGCACCTTTCATCTCTCCTTAACCCCGATGACGTTCAGGGGTTAAGGTATAGGAAAGGAGGCTTATAGGTTAGGAGATTGGACTATTCGGATTGGCCCCTGGTCGAGCACGGATGGATTGGCTATAGCAGGGGTGGCCAACCAGTCAGAGACTAAGAGCGAAACGGGGCAATGCCTAACATAAACACTGACCATGCGTCTGAGGTGAATGTAACTTACTCGGCGGAAAACAGAAAATAACGGAGGGGAGCGGCTCACTGTAGAGTCCCTTTAGTCGCGCTGTCAGTTTTCCGTCAGGGCTCTGTGTATCCGGGCTCGAGACATACAAACAGATCGCGGAACATTCACTAACGAAACAGTTAGTGGCTGAGCGAAGAATGTGGACTACTGTAGGCTACTGGTGCAAATTCCACAACTCATTACTTGTGTTACAGTTTAGTACAATATGTATTCATTTATATTTGGCTGCTCCACCAGTCCAGGCAGGACAGGATAGTTAAGTTTCAGTTTCGTTTTTCATCTCCGTGTCGGACAGCTGTTCGCTCAGCTGATGGGCTCGAGCCTCACGGAGCAGACAGCGGGAGTCTAAAGTCAGCGATGATCACACAAATCAAAAAGCTAAATTATAAAATAAAGCTATCTCTTCTTCCCTCTATCTGTCTGTATAGGGCCTATATTTCTCTCTCCACTGCACACTTAGTCACTACCACTAGTTTTAAGGAAGCAGAAGGAGGATTATACCCTCATTTTGCACTTTATTATTTTTAAATATTAGAAGATTGCAGGCAAGTAAAATACCACCAGCCACTACATTCTCAATGATAGAGACGAATAATTACCTTTTTTTCTTACAGTTTAAATCAAATATTTGAACAATACAGGAGAATAAATATTTGAAAGCAATACAGAATGCATGATATTACTGCATTGTATTCTATTCTATTTTTGTCACCAGGAACCTAAATGTTGTCAATTAGCCAACTACTTTACATATATTTGGTGCATACAAATTCACCAGAATGCAGGAAATTAAGTGTTGAATGCTCAAAAATTTATGGGGGGACACCCACAGACCCCCACATTAAAATGTGTCCCAAACCAAGGTTTAATCACAAACTCATGAATAGTTTTGTTTTATTTGTATCTATAGGCCTTTGTATAAGGATACTTTGTAATTTTTATCACATTATTTTAGATTAAAGTCTTAGGTCCTGCTTATCAATGGCTCATAATAACCAGTAGGCTTACTTCTGTGTTGGACATTACTGAACCTCTTCCCATTTATAGCACCCAATGTCCCTGTCTAGTTCCATGTCCCCAAAAAATCAAATAAAGGAAACCCCCCCCCCCCCCTGATTTACCGAGTCGTCTCTAGAGGGGTCGGGTGTTTGTCACCTTTTTCACCTCTTATGAGTTTGCAGGTCTGGTTTAAGCATTAAGCAAGAACTGTTAATACATTGTGCAAATCATTTTCTGCGTTGTGGCATTTTGTGTTTAAATATTCATTTCTACACAAAAATGTCAAAATCTGTAAGTAAAGACAAAAAAAGGCAAAGTTGCAATACCAATAATCCCATCTATCTGAATAGTAATTAGTGCATATTCTCCTCTCAAAGTGCACTAGATCAATGCATTCAAATGTAAAGGGACCCCCCTAGGACGTTCAGGGACCACGCCACCGCTGCTGAAAAAAATCCTGCGGGAAACACTGTGATTGCATATCATATATACTGATTGTTGTTTGTTTTTTTACATTGGATTTTTTTTCTTGTTATTTTACTACTTTTGTCTGGAAAATTCCTTAATATCAGTGTTTCTGCATAAGTGGATTTTCAATTCATAGATATGGTGATATTTCATCAAGTTCTGAGGTGTCTTTGTGAAGGGATTCAACAGGTGTTATGCAAATTATTCTGTATATTTGATCTATTTATTATTTTCAAAGCAAATTTGAAAATGTCATATTTTTGCTTTCCATGGAAGGTGGCAGATGGTTGTTATACTGATGTGGAAAGCTTCTGGTAGTAGTGCTATCATGGTAACCCCCCCCCCCCCCCAGCTGTGCCAAAAAGCAGGCGCAGAGATCTTGCAAGGGCAAAAAATTTCCGCTCGCGCACTCAACGCGCGCTCGCTTCTGTCCCCCCCAATGTTAAACTCGTTCCTACGCCCCTGGCTGTGAGTATACATCACATCGGACCGTTAGCCTCAAATTAGTCATAGAAATCCGGAGTGACATATTTGTCACTAACAAATGGTAATAAGCTAATCAATTAATTTTATTGTTTTATTTATTTTGATGTTGAGTATATGTCACTAAGGGACGTAATGAGTAAAAATCTAGTATGACCCTGCGTGAGGAAAATGTTAGGACATTCAAAGTGTGTGTGACGATGGGTCCTTATGGGATATAATTGAATTGGGTCCCAGTCTGTGCTTTTGGGAATGATTTGCGAGACCATGTGCTGTTAAGAACATTGACTTAGAGCAAAGACACCCCGGTGGCACAGATCTCTCACTAAGCTGTTTAGGGGACAGGATTGGATCCTGGCCATCAACAGCAAACACATCAAACACCATGTAAGTAAAACAAGACTACTTAGATATTGATGTTGTTATATATTTTACATTGAAATAGATCACACAGACACTGGAGCATGTGATCTGGATTTGTGTGTGTAGCTGTCTCTCAATTAAAGCGGCAGTTGAGAGTTTTTTTACTGTAATATTTGGCAAAACTGTCATAATAGCCATTCAGCTATATGTAGGTGAAGTGGTCTGAAAATATTTTTTTATCACTTTGCTCCCCCCTGCCTCTGTGTGCTGCCCCCCAAAATTGCCACCGCTCATGTTAATTTTGACCAATCAGAGCAAGGTCAGATTCTCCGTTCTTATTGGCTGTGGGACCTTGGCAACGACGTTGATGCGTCAGTTGCGTGAGCGTTCACGACCCTAGCAGTCTGACACTAGCCTACTGTTTGGTATAAGGCTACTACGGCGGACAGCGAGTGGCAATGTCTTCACAAACGAACCCTCAATTTACCATTCCCAGGATACTAACAACTAACACCGCTAAGACAGCAAAAAAACGAGGAAAGACGAATATTGAAAAGTTACCTGCTGAAAGGGAGACGGAGAGAGCTTGAAAAAAAGTACACCGGCCATGTCACATCAAGACCTCTCCGACCGCGACCTCGCGCCTTTTTTTTTCAAAACAGCGACAAGCGACAAATCTAGCTTTTTTTTCTGGTGTTATTGGTGACTTTGTTCACCAAAGCAAGTATCATCTCTTCTCAACGAGCAGCGGGAGCACTGACACACAGCCCGCTCCTCGCGCAGCAGCCCCGAGCTGAGAGGTGTATCTCCTGCTCTGACCGCAGCTGGGAGGGGCTGCTGCGCGATGACCGGGCCGTCTGTCAGTGCTCTGTGACGGGGGACGGGCCAGGAGGCTCCCGCTGCTCATTGAGAAGCGTTAAAAGTGATATTTGCTTCGGCGAAAAAGTGACCATTTACACCAGAAAAAAAGCTAGATTTGTCGCTTGTCGCTGTTTTGAAAAAAAAGTCGCCAGGGGGGCTGAAAAGTAGCTAAATATAGCGACAAAATCGCTAAGTTGGCAACACTGCCCGAGCAGCCCCTCCCAGCTGCGGTCAGAGAAAGAGCATAGATAGTAGGAGATACACACACACCTCTCCGCTCTGTTACAATTAGTTTGCTATCTTGCCTGGCTGTTACAGCTACTTTTGTTAGGCCTACCAGCACACTTACAATGATTTTAAGCTAACATACATGGTATGTCTGTGATTAAAATGTATGCTCAATATGTACGTATGTAGTTATCATTACTGATGTTTAATCACCTCGGAATCGGACATGGTGTTTGTCTCCTGTCAATGTAACTGAATTCACATGAACGCGCGTAGCTGTCGTTCAGAGGGAGGAGCTACAGCAGGTAGAGCGTTGGGGAAACAGCCGTTGGGATCCCAACGGCTGAAAGTATCAACTGCAGCTTTAAGGGGTCGCAGCCTACGAAGGCTGCACTTGAAGACCGATTACGACATAGCGGCGCGTCAAGGCTTGTCCAATTTCGAAGGCTCCTTCATATGCGGCCGAGAAATGCAGCCTTCGTTTCACGATTTTGAAGGGTCCAACAGATGTATCCTTCGCGGCCCAACATATCCCAAGATTTATTGCGTTTTTTTTTCAGAGAAGGCATAAAATAAAATCAGGGTTGCTAGGCAGCACAGGAGCGGCAAGTCGTCACGCAAGGTAACGACTTGTTACGCAAACCGGAAATGCTCGTATACGGAGACCTGCGCAGACTGTCTCATTTCACAGCGCTCGTTCGGCCTTCACGGGCTATGGCCTTCATAGTGTCAACCGCATCCTTAGAAGGATGCAGCCACTTAATTGAGACACAGCTTGTGTGTGTGTTTTGACATCACCCCCGCCCACCTCTGGTTCACCGTCATTTTATTGAAAGCCGTTTGCATATCCCAAATGGCTTGAGAGGGAATATGGAAATTACATAAACCTCCTCACAATGATTGTATGCATGGCATGTTGCTATGATGGTCCAAAATCATCCGTGTTGCATAATCACCACTTTTTTCCTGTGGATAAAAGCCTCTTTCCTGCAGTGACAGTAGAGCACATCTACACCATTATAAAGCATTAAAGGGGGTTGGGTTGAACAGCTTCTGCATGTTTTACATAGTTACGTGATCACTTTCTAGTAAAACTTAGTTTTAACATTTCAGTTTCTTATCCATGTAATGTTACTTTGATATTTTAGGGTAAATGGACTCCACAGTATATAGCGCTGTTCACTGATTTTCTCAGACTCAAAGTGGGGTATACTTACTGTATGTGCTGTATTAAAATGAGTTGGATGTGACCGTTTGTGATTTTTTTTTTCCTGGACATGATAGCTTGATGAAAGGGGCCGGAGGTTTGGCGGGTGCTAGCTTGTGCTAAAAAGAGATGAATTCAACCCCACTGCTTTAAAAGATTGCATAGTATGCTCAGGTTCAAAATTGTAATGTGGGTTTCTACTAGAAACTTATGTTGCTAAATCCCCTGTTTTCAGCCCATGACTGAAATGCTCCATTTAAAGTCCTGTCTTTTTAAGCCCCACCTTCTAAAAAAGCCCTGTCTGCTCTGATTGTCCCTGAATATAACTGCTGGTTTGAATCCAACTGCCAGTCAGATCCAGAGGTATCGAGGGGTGTGCCTACCACAAGTTCAGGTTAAGGTAAAGGTAGAGGTGGAGAGAAAGGGAGAGGGTTGTTTTTCTCATACTTTGGGAGTCTCTAGACACCCCGGGGACCCATATTACAGTTGAAAAACCATAATAAAGTGCATTTTGCATTATGGGTGACCTTTATTGTAGGGATGACAGTACTGGAGTGCTGCATGTAGTTACTGGGGCTTAGCTAGCTGTTAAAGGTTAAAGTTTGCTTAACCTCTAAACTGTGGGCTGGCTGCTCATTGATCAGTGAAACACAAGTGAAAATTCTGCAGATACATGCAGTATGAGCATTTGGCATATAAGCTTGTCTTGTTATGAATTGTCACTAGGCAAACTTGTTTCCTAAAATTTTTGATTTGCCTGCATACATTTGCTGTTGTGAATAAAATCTGTCTGTGAAAGTGCAGGGTGTCCTTGTAGAGCAATATCGTATGGTACATCATTTCTATGTAGTTTGATCAGTTCTATTGTTTTAATGAGAAAAAAAACACATTATTCCTTTACTAATAGCCCAGGGTTAGTGTCAGTGTTAGAGAAAGAGGTTGGGATTGTAGCTGTTTTTGTAATTGTATCTAGAAATAGTTGCATCAACCATTTAACTAAAATATTAGCTTTCCCAAAGGTATGTTGCCACTTAAGCAAAGCAGTTGTGTCCAATTAGTTACTTGGGTTACGGTTAGCTCAGGGCCAAACTGAACCTTAAACTGGGATTTATTGTTGTTGTTGTAATGTTTTTGCTGCTCAAATCAATCTTAGTTTTTATGAGTGATAGTGATTTTATTTTACTTTTTGACCCATCAACCACAAGGCGGCAACATGTCTTTACTTTAACCCTTGTGTGACCTTAACTTTTGGGTTACACTCAGTACTTTAGAGGACAAAAACGTCCCCAAGAGCACCTAAGGGTTAAATATCCCTAGAACACACAAGGCAATATTACTTATTAGCTCTGTCTGTGATTAAGTAATTATCTGCAATGTGTGTCCTTCACAACACATGGTTCCAGACCAGAGTTAATTTATCTAAGCATGATGAACTGTTCTGTGCCCGTTTGCTGTGATTTAACCTTCACACCAGTAATGTAAGATTGCATTATTAACAGATACATTTCAACAACGGTTGAGACTGCGTATTGCTGATGGAGATGCAGAATCATCCTGACGGATGACCAGGGTGCTGTGCCCTCAAGCTACAATTGCATATCTCCAAAATGAACCAAAATAACAATCGATCGGTGTGAATGGGTGTGTTGATGGGTGTGCGTGGCAATATTGAAATCTCCACCATGTTACGGCTGGGCAGAGAGGACACAGGCGCGGAGACAGTACAAGTTTAAGTTGTTTTATTTGCTGGAAAAAGCTGGGGGTTTGGGCCGTGATCCGGTGGGAGCTGGCTGGCATGGGGCTCCAGGGGGAGAGCAAAGGGGAAAGTCCAGGGAGACGAGCAAGGGCAGGCAGGCAGGGTCCAGGATGGAGAGCTGGCTGACAAGGGCTGGAGCTGGTGGCAAGGCCGG
Source organism: Hyperoplus immaculatus (assembly GCA_949357725.1). Taxonomy (NCBI): domain Eukaryota; kingdom Metazoa; phylum Chordata; class Actinopteri; order Uranoscopiformes; family Ammodytidae; genus Hyperoplus; species Hyperoplus immaculatus. The sequence continues at coordinate 6,830,264 of OX442361.1, forward strand.
GAGAACTGTAGCAGAAGGAAACAAATGTTAGAAATTTCAAAAATGCCAGCGGAACTGCAAACTGGAGAGTAGGCTGAATAGCGACTGACTGTGTGAACAGAGTCTACAATCTGGCAGTGTCTGGAAGGTTGGGACAGGTTTATGAAGAGCAGTAGATTGGTGATTGATGGCAGCTGTGGACGCTGGTACCTGACCCCCACACACCTGACTACAACCCTGCAATCAGACCAGAAAACAGACAGGGGAAAGGGGGAAAAACACACAATGGCTAGAGGCCCAGGCAGGATTGTGACACACCATGCATTAAGCTAATACTGTAAGTGTGTGATATAGTGTTCTTTTATGTAGTATATTCTACCAACAAATTACATAATGAATGCATGCACTTGCTGTAATTCATCCATTATGCCATGGTTTTGGACTTCATCTTATGTTATTGTACTCAACTTGGGAAGAATGTCAAATATTGCTTCTGGCAAACAAGCAGCAAAATGAGCTATAAAGCCTGTCAAATCTCCATTGGCCACCCGGTGAGGATTTATTGTGCTCAAAACATATATTTGGTCTCCTTTTTTGTTTTTCTCCACACAAAGTCTGCCTCGTGCCCATAATTACTGTGTGAATGCTATACCTAGTGAAGGGAAAAACAAAGGCACGTCTCACAGATGGGATGCTGGCTCATTTCATCAAGGCTTTGTTTAGCATGCACATTTAATTCTCTTTCTCTTCTACACTCAACAAAAATATAAACGCAACACTTTTGTTTTTGCTCCCATTTTTCATGAGATGGACTTAAAGATCTAAAATTAATTCCAGATACACAATATTACCATTTCTCTGCTTTGCTGAGATAATCCATCCCACCTCACAGGTGTGCCACATCAAGATGCTGATCTGACATCATGATTAGTGCACAGGTGTGCCTTAGACTGTCCACAATAAAAGGCCACCCTGAAATGTGCAGTTTTGTCTCACAGCAAAATGCCACAGATGCCACAAGCATTGAGGGAGCGTGCAATTACCATGCTGACAGCAGGAATGTCAACCAGATCTGTTGCTCGTGCATTGAATGTTCATTTCTGCACCATAAGCCGTCTCCAAAGGCGTTTCAGAGAATATGGCAGTACATCCAACCGGCCTCACAACCGCAGACCACGTGTAACCACACCAGCCCAGGACCTCCACATCCAGCAGGTTCACCTCCAAGATCGTCTGAGACCAGCCACTGAAACAGCTGCTGAAACAATTGGTTTGCATAACCAAACAATTTCTGCACAAACTGTCAGAAACCGTCTCAGGGAAGCTCAACTGCATGCTCGTCGTCCTCATCGGGGTCTTGACCTGACTCCAGCTCGTCGCCGTAACAGACTTGAGTGGGCAAATGCTCACATTCGATGGCGTCTGGCACGTTGGAGAGGTGTTCTCTTCACGGATGAATCTCGGTTTACATTGTTCAGGGCAGATGGCAGACAGCATGTGTGGCGTCGTGTGGGTGAGCGCTTTGCTGATGTCAATGTTGTGGATCGAGTGGCCCATGGTGGTGGTGGGGTTATGGTATGGGCAGGCATCTGTTATGGACGAAGAACACAGGTGCATTTTATTGATGGCATTTTGAATGCACAGAGATACCGTGATGAGATCCTGAGGCCCATTGTTGTGCCATACATCCATGAACATCACCTCACGTTTCAGCAAGATAATGCACGGCCCCATGTTGCAAGGATCTGTACACAATTCTTGGAAGCTGAAAATGTCCCAGTTCTTGCATGGCCAGCATACTCATCGGACATGTCACCCATTGAGCATGTTTGGGATGTGCTTGACCGGCGTATACGACAGCGTGCACCACTTCCCACTAATATCCAGCAACTTCGCACAGCCATTGAAGAGGAGTGGACCAACAGTCCACAGGCCACAATTGACAATCTGATAAACTCTATGCGAAGAAGATGTGTTGCATTGCATGAGGCAAATGGTGGTCACACCAGATACTGACTGGTTCTGAGTCCCCAGACCCCCAATAAAGCAAAAAAATGCACATTTCAGAGTGGCCTTTTATTGTGGACAGTCTAAGGCACACCTGTGCACTAATCATGATGTCAGATCAGCATCTTGATGTGGCACACCTGTGAGGTGGGATGGATTATCTCAGCAAAGCAGAAGTGCTCACTGTCACACATTTAGACAGATGTGTGAACAATGTTTGAGAGAAATGGTAATATTGTGTATCTGGAATGAATTTTAGATCTTTAAGTCCATCTCATGAAAAATGGGAGCAAAAACAAAAGTGTTGCGTTTATATTTTTGTTGAGTGTATTTTCATGGTGCTTTGACAGTTGTGTTGCTGTATAGTGGAGTGGCACCGTTGGCTTGTCAGTGCCAATTAGTTAAGTTTTACCATCTAGGAGCATATTGAGGGGACATGCAGTGTGTCATTGTGTGGATGTGCCATAGCTAGGCAACAACAGGCTATTAGCTATAACATGGGGAGCATTTCAGGCCATTACATTGCACAGTGACAGAACACATTAGTCAAAAATGTTGGAGCTTTTGAAACACACATTACCCATTAGACAATTTGTCTGACTATTTCTCTCTATTTTAGTGCTATTTATATTTTTTTGGGGGGTAATTATTGTTCGTATTAGGCTATTACTGTTGGTGCCGGAATTGTTATCATTGTTTCCTTTTTTATTTTCGACATTGTTTTTCACTATTCTCTGTTTTATATGTTCAGCCTTGTAACATCTGTATTTATTCTAATGGTTAATACCTATTTAAAAAAATACAGACTGCAGAGACTGTGGGCAGTTTGTGCATAGCATCAAGCTTCAAGTTGTTACTGTTATCACTCTCATATAAGGCATAACTACACTTTGGTTGATATGATCTTCACAACAGACTAGATATTAAACAATATAATTTTAAAATTAAATTGACTAAAGAAAATACAAATATTAAAATCAGTATAATTGGAGGCAACAAAGGAACACAAGCTATACTAACATTGTAAGAACAGGAGGGACATTGTTAATGAAATACAGATTGGGAAAACACTCACTGACATTTTATCACCTGGTTATTTACAACATATCTGCACAAAGCTACCATGGATTTGGTGGTTAAAAACAACTATAGAGTAAATTGATAAAGTAATACATTCACACCTACACTATATATTATGTTTGTATGTAATTTTAGTGTACAAATAACAAGTTCTCATACATTACAACATATTTGGTGTCAAAGATCATAAAGTCATGAGTCTACAATATATTCTTTTTATTTATTTTAAATCTAAAATGGCTTTAGTTTTCATTGGAGAAAACAGCACAAAAAGGATTTGTTGAGGTCAAAAGCATAGGTTTGGTGACTAAAACTTACAATAATAAAATGAATTGAAGATTTTTTAATTCAAAAATAAAAGTTACAATTCAACTATACCTGTTGAATTGTTGAACTATTTTGCGAGCTATTATCTAGCTAATGGCAGTTCTCTCTGGCGGCTACAGGGTATTATGTTGTGAAGTTGTCAAAATAGCTTGAACACATATTATCAGAGGGTGATAATCTAGCCACTACCTTGTTTTTAAGAGATTTAGGATATATAAATATATTACTTTCCGAAACAATTTACCCTTTTTATATCAAGTTACCTGCTATTGGTTGAATGAAAAGCCTATTAAGAGATTTTTCAAATTAATTTCTCGGAGCATCCAAGATAATACCACCACTCTATCTCCAGTGAAACAACCCAGCCATAAAATGATCCCATTCAACGGGCCATTATACTCTAATCAGCACGGAGGAGCTGAAAGTCATTTACTCCCAGTGTTAAACTCACCTTGAATAGGAAAACCACACAATGACAAGTAATTTGTTGGTAGCTTTTAAAACTTCTGATGCTCTTTTTTTTTCAGCGGTGCAAAACAAAAGTCAAACATAACCTTCACCGGTGGCGCTCAGTGTTGAAATTAATCAGTTCTTATGCACAATACATTCACTGCATCTTCAACGTGTGTGTGTGTGTGTGTGTGTGTGTGTGTGTGTGCGCGTGTTGCGCAAGTCCTAGGTGAGTAGGCTTCCTCTATTCTGTGCTTTCTGCTGAGATGAAAGAGTTATTCGACTGATCTGTGAATAGCCTAGATGTGGGAGGATGTAGTTAAAGTTCCAGGGACTTTTACCCGGAGGGGCTCAACAAGGGTCTTACTCTTTACATAAAAAAAGTGAAATACAAAGAGTGCACTTGCTGTTCCCCATCTTTGTAAATCTCACAGCACTGAGTAGCAGCTTGGCAGATATACAGGGTGTGTTGTTGTTGTTGCTCATGGGCTAGCTAGACTAACCAGAACACTCCAGAAAGCCTGGAAGTCAACATATGTGAGTTTCTCCAATGGAAATGCTGATATTGGAAAATCACAACTTTTCTTATTAACGTTTGACTTTAATGGGCACTTTAAATTGTCCCTCTTTTTTATGGAAATAATTATTTTTCCATCTATCTCTTTATCTTTAATGGTCACTAAGTTTTTTCATCCACTCGTTTTAGGTTAATTTTCCAGCTGTAAATAATTGATACAATAATTTTTCTTTAAACCGCAAAATGTGTTAAGTAAAAACAAAATGTCACAACATGACAAAGTGTTTTTCCCGCTTGTCCGTGGTAGAAAAGTAGGCGTCAATTCAAATGATGTGGGGGCGCTCGGGGTGTAGTGGTTAGAGTGCCCACGCAGATAGGAGGATGAGCAGACTAACATTTTGAGGATTTTCTGGAAATCTGGTTACATTTGCACAAACTGGGTTCCATCAAAAAGCAATGAAACAAGGGTTGGGGTTCTGAGGCGCCCACATCATTTAAATTTGGGACGTGTCTGATGAGCCCTGACAGACTCTTGGTCAGTCCTGTGGGGAGAGAGAGAGATGCTATTGTTGCCAGCACAGATGTTGAAGGGAGTTAAACATGAACATATGGTTGCAGGAAAACCTCACACAGAAATATGCATGCAACGCGCATTGACCTTACGTATACTGACAACATTCATTTTCTACCTTGGGCGCGTGCAAAAAAAAAGAGAGGTTTCAAAGGGACTGGGAAAAGGCCGTCCTGCTGTGCGGTGCTCTGCCTCCCACCTGCTCCTATGGGAAGAGGAAATATGGAGCCCGGTGAATGGCCCATGTTTCCCCTCTGTCAACGAGTTCCCCTCATACATATATATTACACGCCTCCTGTGTTCCTGTGGAGCAATGCTTAAAAAGAAGTGACATGGGTGTGGAGAATCAGAGAGAGAGGAACGTGGGCGAACTGAAGCAGTAGTATAGGAGGAGGAGGGAATTGGACTTTATAGCTGATGAAGAAATTGGCACAATGGTAAGGGACAGAGCAGAAGGAATATGTAAAAAAAACATGGCGCGGAGTGGGCGGAGGGGTGTCAGCGGGGACAGGGCCGGCCCTGACCAATTTGGCGCCCTAGGCAAGATTGTAGCTGGCGCCCCCCATTGCATTGCAGTCAGGTCCACCACTGTTCATACACTCACACATAACTGGATAGCTTTGTCTTTGACATTTCATTTTATTTTAGATAGAAAATAACCCACAAAATAAAAACCATATCACAAAACAAGTGACATAACATTAAAAAATTAATACAATATTACGATTCACACAGAAAAATGCAGACGTTAAAATTATAATCTATTACAAGTATAGTTTAAAATTTTAAATAAATCATAAGTTTGCATTGAATATAATTCCACACAAAAACTATATTACAAAATTAAATGACAAAGACGTCTGGTTTGTACTGCTATTTAACTTAATTCCAACAGAGAGCTGTAGATGTTAAGACCTCATCTTCATATCTCAACAAGCTCACCTCACCTTCTACAGCCTGACTACTCTTGCCTTTGGGTCTATTGGTGAAGCCTTTATTCCTCATGCTGCAATACGTGCTGTACTAAGGTGGAGAAGATGTCTGCAGGACAGGTGGCTCAAAGTATTTCAAATGAAAACCTGAAGAGAGAAGAGAAGTATACATGTTGTTACATTATTTATATTAATACATGGTGAAAAGCCTTAAAATGGAAATTAGATCAGATTAAACTCTTGTCATTAAAATGAAATGCAGTTTAGCATCCAACCAGAGTGAAGAGAAGCAGTAACTAATGGAAAGCTATAGGTAAGGTACAATCAAACGGAAAAGTTTGCTCCTACTTTTTATTAAATCAAGATCAAGCCTTCTGATGATATCTCATGGCTTTATGTATAGCACTTTGATTTACCTTGTGTTAAAAAGTGCCTCACAAATAAACTTGACTTGCCTCAGGTATGCAATATTAACAGTTATTATACTGTGCACTTTTAACACTGATGTAAACTAACACAATAAACCCAAGGTTGACAACCATTAATTATAGTGGAAAAGGAATACCTTTCTAATAACCATTACAAGCAGTGCAAACATTGGCAAGTTATGACAGGGGATGTAGGCTGCCTGAAAAATATTTCTAAATGTCTCTGATGAATTTAAACTGGGAGTAACGTTACCCATGTTCCAAAAGTAAGCTAGCAAGTTAACACACTGCTCCTACAACGGCTAAAACAATGCAGCACACTATTCATTCATCACATTAACGTCACTGTAGGCCTACCTCTGTCTTTGCCACATTTTTTCCTCCACTTCTTTTCCTTTTCAGTCTTACCATGGCACGAGAGAGCTTTTGTTTTTTTGACATGGTGTGCGCTGTTTTCTTCCGGTTCCGACCGGTAAAGTTACCGTTCAGGTACCTGGCTGATCGCCAGAAATCTGGAAGAGTCTATCGGAGGAGGGGGGTCGCTTCAATGTTTTTTATAGTTTGTCTATCCTCAGTAGTTGTCATATTTTAAGCTTAACTCATATTTTTAAATTATAGTATTAACAGCATTAGTTAAAAAAAATAAAAATAAAGTTTTGGTAGCCCATTTTTATTTTTTATTTTTTGTAGCGGCGCCCCCTGCGGATGGATGCGCCCCTAGCGTTTGCCTATAGAGCTGTTAAGCGGAAGTTCCTTACTTCCGGGGCATGGGACCTATGCATGAAATGCCTTCGATTACACATATGTTTTGTATGGATTTAGATGGTATTTTTTCGTGCAAAGAATGGAACAATTTAGCGAGTAGAAGCTGGATACGGTCAGGTTTTGTGCAGAGCGCTTTTGTGGACTACAGCTCTTCGCTGCTCTTGACACTTATGATATACGTCACCACCACTGGCACCTGCTTAGCTCAGAAACATGACTGTGTCTTTAATGCACTTTACCGCCTTCTTTCAATGACAAGACAAAAGTCTTCAGTGTGTCGAAAATCACTACACAAGTGAACATGTGGAGTTTCAATTTCTCGAGTGGGGAGATTGTTGGCGTTGTCCACGTCAGCCATTAGCATTAGCATTAGCACTGTCAGTCGAGAAGTGGAGGGAATGTGTTGAGGTGACGTCACAGAGGCGACAAGACTTGTAGTTGTTCTCGTAACATTTTTTAAAAAGCTGTTAGACGAATAATCATACAACATACCGTCAAACTCTTCACATGAAAAATGATCATTTAGACCCATACAAAACATATATGTAATCCAAGGCATTTAATGACTGGGACCAGAAAATAGTAGATTACTTTCCATAGACTCCCATTCATTTTTTTTCAGCCGATAGGTCCCATGCCCTGTAATTCCGCCACTTCCGCTTAACAGCTCTATACTGCCTATGCCCAGGGCCGGGCCTGAGCGGGGATAAAAGTAGACTTGGTCATGAGAAGAATTCAGAGGAGGATGTGCTAGCAGTAAGAAACGAGTTCAGCTGTGGAAACTCCATTGTGTTTTTTTTTCTTTTCCCGATGTTGAAGCTCGAGTGTGTGTGGCACCAATAAGAGCGTTGTGTGCAAAAGAAAAAACAGATGTAGCATCTAGGGCTGTCAAGCGATTAAAAAAAATTAACATAATTAATTACAGGCTCTGTGATTAATTAATCTAAATTAATCGCATACTTATGTCACTTTTATGCCTGTTTATAAACAGCTGTAGGCCTATAGGCGACCGTTCGTCTCTCTCTCTCTCTCTCGTAACTTCTGTAGCGCCGAAAAAAATCACATACACACACACACACACACACACACACACACACACACACACACACACACACACACACACACACACACACACACACACAAAGGAGGAAAAAAAGACAGGCATCTCTAGGAAGAGTGAGAGGGGGCGGGTGTCAGTTTGCGTGAGACGATCACAGCTACCAAACAAAAGTGAGACACAGAGGAAGATTGAGAGATAGGCCTACTGTTATGAACCTACATTGTTAATGAGGCACCCACTAAATCAATAATGCACTGACACTGCGGAGAATAACATAAGACGTATTCCTACCTTCATGCTTATTTGCCCGGAGCAGCCCATAACACATCCATAGAGCCCTGGCCCCTTTCCCCTGCTTCTTTCTTTACTCTTTAATCCCGTGTGGGCCGTGTCAGCAAGCTACAGGTGCAGCTCCGCTATCGCCTCACCTCTTTTGCACCGGGTCAAAGGGCAATATAGAAGTGCGATTAATCTGCGTTAATTTTTTTAATCGCGTTCATTTTTCCGTTATTAATTAATCGAAATTAATGCGTTCATTTGACAGCCCTAGTAGCAACACACAGAAACATTTTGCATCTCTGTACTTTGAGTCAGTTAAAAACAGACATTGACAGCTAAATAAAAAGCGACCAAGGTAATCTTGACTCAAATGACAGTCCGCATAAGGAAATCTGATCAAAGGTCTTTTGCATTTATATCTGGTATTAAAGCTCACATATTATGCACTTTGCTGTCAATTTTATATGGTTTAAGTAGTCCCTAATACTTATTTTTTTAAATGTTTGCTGAAAAACCCGTTCAGATCATTTATTGTAGCAAGCCTCTATACCCTAACGTTCCTCTGGTCTCCGGATGACCTACATTGGTGTCTGCTGCCTGCGATCTGGCTGGCCCCTCCCACCTCTCTGCCGGGCCCTCCCACCGTCTCTACTGTGCTTACGTGATACTAGAGAGACACTGCGTGACTGCGAACACAGTGTTTACCCCGAGCGAAGCCATACTTTGACATAACAGTTTGACATGACCTGACATGATTAAAACCAGTGAAAACAGTAGTCTCACATTTGGTTTCTACAGGAAACACTTCCCACCCTTTGTGGTGTTAAAAACGAGGCATTATTAAACTGCAGTGGGAAAGCCAAGTTAGTGTAATAGAAGCAAACGTTGGGTGCTACATCCGAAGCTACATGTGCGCTAACGGCTAAATTTAACACTCAAGACGATTTAAAACCAGTGAAAACAGTAGCCTCACATTTGGTTTCTACAGGAATAACTTCCCAGCCTTTGTGGTGTTAAAAACGAGTCATTATTAGACTGCAAGGCGAAAGCTAAGTTAGTGTATTAGGAGCAAAACTTGGTGCTACAACCGAAGCTACATGGGCGCTAACGCTAAAAATAAGACTCAGACGATTTAAAACCAGTGAAAACAGTAGCTTCAAAGTTTGATTTCTACCCATCCTTTGTCATGTTAAAAACGAGTCATTTTGGTAAATGGTAAATGGACTTGTATAGCGCTATATCTCCGTTTATCACAGACTCAAAGCGCTTTACATTGTTTTTCTACACATTCACCCAGTCACACACACATTCATACACCGATAGCAGCAGCTACCACGCAGGGTAGGCTTAGCACTAGGGTGCTAAGCTAACTATCGGGAGCAATTCGGGGTTCAGTATCTTGCTCAGGGACACTTCGACATGTGGCGGGAAGACGGGGGATCGAACCTCCGACCCTGCACTCCAGAGGCGAACTCCCTACCCACTTCGCCACTGCCGCCCCAACACTCTCACTTTCAGACTGCTGTGGGGAATATAAACAGCGTGTTATGAGCAAAAGCTGGTTGCTTGTCCCAAAGCTAATAGCTATACACCAGTCAGGCAAAACTACTAATAAAAACTATTATTTTAGTTTCACCGTTTAAAAAAAAGCACAGGTAGCTTCAGGTAGTTGTGTTATTAAAAACGAGGCATTAATAGACTGCTGTGGTTAAGATAAATTAGTGGGGTATGAGCAAAAGCATTCTGTGTTTGTGTATGCAACATTCAGGCTGTACTACGGGCATCTTGTCGCTTAGCGGGGAAAACAACATGGCTGTTGCTCGGAAAATTTTCCATCGGATCTCGGGGCCGTGGACCAATAAGAAATGGGGGGGTGGGGTTATCATAGACTACTGCACGGTGGACGTTTCTGGTTACTAATGTGGGGGGGAAGCATGGACATATAAAGAAAATATGGGGATGTGTCTGTGCCGACTATTACGTAATAGTCGGCGAGAATTCTGACTGGAGTATATTAGGGGAGAGGGGTGGGGGTTTCAGAAAGGGGGAGAGTGCGAAAAGGAGAGATTGTTATTTTTTTGATATTTTGGCAGTCTCTAGGCACACCGTGGACCCATGGATATGTTGGAACACATTTAAAAAGTGTATTTAGCATAATATGTGACATTTAATGAGAGTTCTCATTAGTTCTGATCCGCCCACATTGTGACTTTATCTCAATATGCAAAGTAGGCAGGCGGAACGGAAGAGCTTAAAATGAAACGTGATACCTGTGGTGTTGGCGGTCAGAGCTCACAGATCATGACCTTGCTAAGTCAGTCTTGGCACGCTTTCACCAAACTGTGCAAACCCCTGATGACTTCCCTTACAACTTCTATTAAAACAAGCATCTTTTGGTTTTAATTACACTTGATGTGTGTGCAGATTGCATATGTTTTGGATCTTGCTTATAACCTAATATCTCCTCATGGCATTTGGACCTCATCTTTATATGACTAACATAGACCAGATAGCTAACTCAAGACAGTTTTTTTTTCTAGCCCCAATATTACAAATGTGCCTCATGCTTAATAAACTGAAACCATCTATCAACAGATTATCTAATTGGATAAAGAGAAATTCCCTTGAAGACCAAATAAGAGATTTCCCCAATAATTTTCCCACAATTCTGAGACAGGATAGTTCACAGGGGAAAATTAATAAATGTTTTCTTGACCATCGTAATCATAAATCAATTTAATATAGATTGAAAATAACAGGAGACATGATACATGCATACATACACCCATGATACATGTTATCTTTTAAGCACACAAGCAAATGTTTGGACTTACTGTCTTTATAGTCAGAAGTGTCACCGCAAAGCCACTCATCCTTTAATGTGTCCTTGATTGCATGTCATGATGTGTCATGGTTTTTCTCATTTATCTGTCATCAATCCCTCCCCCACATGTGCAGAAAGAGAAACACCCTAGACATATCGCCTGTCAACAAGTGTTGGGTGATCTAGTTTTAATGTAACATGTATAAAAAAAAACTCTTGTGTTTTGACATTCTCTGCGGACCCTGTGTAAGTTTGAGTGGCAGGATAGATTTTTTATATAAACTGTGACGGTTTCTCAAACTGCTGTTGTGATTGTTTGTTGTTAGGGATCAACATCTCCTCAACAATTCCACTTGAAGCACATCGTTCTTCCTCTAAGTGCTTCATTGAGAACAGGAAAATTATTACATTTCTTCGGTCCAAATGTGCAAATTATACGACACATATTTAGGTACCGTCATTTTAAGGACTTAAATGTGAAGTTGTTTTGTGGAATAAACTTACAGGGCAATATGATTCTGCTGACCTATAGCATTTATTTTTGTCTTTCTCCTATTAGAATTGAGTAGCGCAGCTTTAACAAAACTGACATATAACAATTTAGTCCGAATGCATAAACAAAAATACCAGCATTGTACTTCTTTAACTTTGTAAGTGGTAACATTTTGTACCAAAGTTAATTCTCACTTGGCTTACATCATGCTGTTTGTGTGTTTCAGACTTGTTTATGTTTTTTATGTTTATTTTATTCCACATACAAAATCTATTAAAAATACATATACATAATATCAGCAGATTAGCAGCACACAAGCGCATGCGCACACACACACACACACAAACACATGCACAAACGAGAAAAAAAATTACTTATAATTGAATTAACCTTTAAGCAACCCTTGTGACAAATGCCTGCAATAATAGTACAGTCATTGTGCAGGCTCTACTCTCTAACGTTCTAAACCAATGCTCTACCCTGCAGTCACTCCAGTTTCTGTAAAAAAAAACTCACTTCTTCTTGAACCTGTCTCATTACATTTGGGTTAACAACGACGCACTGGTGCAGAAGAACAAACATTTTTTTAAATATTCATTTCTGTTACACTATTTAGTGTCTTAGTTTATCTCCCACAACACTCTTGTGGTGGTGTAAATGCAAAGAGAAGAACTCTGACAAAATTCAGTTCAGTTAGGAGATTCAATTCAGTTCCTCAAATGTTTTCTCTAATTAAAGAGAATAGTGTGTCTATATTTGGTATATGAGTATTTCGCAGGTTTCTAAGTAGAGGTAGAGTTACACTGGAAATCTTCTGAGAAGGAACCAACATCTTCTCTTCTCTCTCAACCTTCATTAGCTTATCAGTCTAAAATCAAGAGTTTCATTCATTCATTTTGTTTTTATTTCGAACACATCATACAAATACACATAACACAAAACAACAATAATTATAAAGTGTCATAAACAATATCTATAAAATAAATGTAGTGTCTATGACCAAAAAGGAGTGAGAGGAAGCCAAAGCTTATGTATTCCAACCCCTTCTTCAACTGCTCGTAATTATCTGCTTTGCATTTATCAGTTTTAAACAACTAATTACATAATAAGTTTCCTCAGCCGATTGCCTTTATGTCCTTGGTGCTGTTTTTAGATCTTCTGTCATTGAGGCTCAGGCTGCTTACAGGCCAACCCAGTATCACGGTAAGGCGTGTAATAGACACGCCGGTCCACGCGTGTCCCTCACAACGCCTTGCCTGAGCAGGGCGTGTGAGTTACACGCGGCCGGTAAGGCGTGTAATAGACGCGCCGGTCCACCTCCCGTAGTCAAGATGGCCGCCGCGGTGTTCTGTCAATGTTCTATCTATATTCTAACCTCTCCCTGTCCCCTTGCCCTAAACCTAACCACCCACGCCAGGGTGTTTGTCTCCGGGGCTGCAGCTGGATAGTATTGAAATGCTGGGAGAACATCTCGCCCCCTGTTGGTGCTATTCCTCCGTTCATTTAGACGGGCGGGGGGCCGCGTGTAACTCACACGCCCTGGTCAGGCAAGGCGTTGTGAGGGACACGCGTGGACCGGCGTGTCTATTTCACGCCTCGGCGTGATACCAGGTTGCAACGGCACAATGCTGTATGTTGGTGGAAGGCATGAAGAAAAATCCCTTGGGGAAACTATAACAGTGAGAAAAAAGGGCTTGAAAACAATACACAGTTTTCACAATGCGATTCAAAATAAAGCACAAGTAAGCATCCCTTTGTGCTTGTGTTCAGTATGAAAACCAAATGACATTGAGTTAATTCAAGTGCTCAACCACAACAAGCTACATAATGCTGTTCATTTGTTGGCTTATTATGTTATTCTGAAAGAGGTTGATAGTTGGTTCACTTTCAGATAGAAGCCTTTGACATACAACAAATACATTCACAAAAAAACATTATACTTTCAATTCACATATCTTTTCTTGCCTTCCAAGGCTCTAGTCGTTTATTGACAGGCATACAGTCATGTTTAGCTGGCTTCATGCTTTGTGTGTACAATTTGTGTTTTTTACTGGGGAAGGCAATTCAAAAGAAGAACTTGTCCTTAAAGCGACTCTTACCTTTGTTGCATTTTTACACTTTTTTTGGATTAGGTTAAAATGGTATTAATAAGGTAATTACACTCTAAAATATAAGACAGACCCACCAGGAGTAAAAACAAACAATGATTTTAATTTCATAATATTATGAAATATATATAAAATTCAACCAATCAAATCGTCCGGACCGAACGATTTGGTTGGCCGACAGACCTGTCTGTTTGCGGTCTGCTTCTGTATTGCGCATTCTCAACTAGAGGGTTTGTTTTGATTCCACGGCAGACATTAGCGAGTAGCGACCATTGTAGAAAAGGCCCCAACGTTCATAAGTTACAGTGTTGTTATTTCTTACAGTGTGTTAAAATGTGTTTTGTTCAGTGTGGATAGCAGTCAGTTAGGGCCGTGACGTCAGTCGGCCAGAGAGCCTGTTTAGTTTCCGTTCTCTTCTCCCTCGGTCAGATGTGTGAGCGTTGCCGCAGTAAGCGATCATTCCACATGGAAACGTGTTTATCTGAGTTTAAATGTGAATCACCCGTGTGTGAGTATGTACAAGCAGTCCCGATCGCTGTTATAATATAGTTTGCATGCGATTCGCGGGTCGCAACAGCTGTTGTAACATCTCCTCACGAGCGGAGTTTAAACCTTTGTTCTTTTCCGGCGATCTACATGCGACTGTGCCTGTGAGAGAAGGAAAATAAAGAGCAGATAAGACCCTACTCCTCCTCTCCTAGTCTCATGCTTATAGTCTGACGCCTTTGGCCATAAGTGGTATTCTGGCCGACAACTCTGAAGTGAAACCAGTGATACAAGCATGGAATGAGGGTGTGGGGGCATTGAAGGGAGGCGGGATGGTATGATAGTGCTGTAATTCTCAATTGCAGGATCGGTAAGAGTGCCTTTAACCTCCAATCTTTGTCCTTGTACTCAAAGTGTAAGGACGCCAATGGAATATGTATATATTTGAAAGGGCTTAGTGAGCCCATGAGTTGGAGGACTTCTCTTTATCCAAAGAGGAGCATGCTCTCATAGAGTTGACACACACAAATGGCGTGATACATGTGCTTCTATAGCAACACTGACAATGTGAAGATGCTACTTTGGTCTCTGGGATATTACAATGGGTATTTGAATGTATTTACTTTTCTGAAATGAATATAATTAACAATTAACATGTTTAATCCATAGCAATCTGTAGTTGCAAGGCTACATACTAGGGCCAAAGGTAACACTTATTTTATTTTGTTTCATCTATAATTATTGTTTTTGATTGATCATTGAAATGTTTAGTTTGTAATATGTCAAACATAAATGCATAGCCAATTGAACTACCTTTGTGTAAAGGTAAGGACTGGTAAATAAAAGTTAAACAATGGTCTTGTAAGAAAAGAACTGCCTGAAAATTTGAAGTGCATATTCAGCTGCAACAGTTGGCATTGGCTTACTTAATGTAACATTTGGTTCGGCAAACTAGCAATGTGTAAACTAACCTTTTTTTTAAACTTATCAGTGTCGACTAAAACTATGGAATTCAGAAACCTAAGGCTAAGCGTAACACTAACCACCCATCACAGCAATCATCCCTCAATCAGGCTCATGAATCAACAAAAGTTCAGCATCAAAAGTGTGGTTGTTTTCAACAAAGATATATCATTACTTCAGATATAAAGATCGCAGATAAGGTTTGTGCCTGCCTGATACATTTAATTTAATTTTCCTTTATTTAACCTTGAAAGATCAATTGAGGGGTGACCCTCTTTTACAATGACGTTTTACAATACAATGAGTTTGTACAGATACACAATATACAATGAGAATACATAACAAGTTTACACACACACACACAGACAACAACAATTTAAAACATTCAGATCAATTGAATGAAATAGACAATAGCCTAATTAAAACAGTTACAAGTGTAGAGGGGCTGATTCAAAATAATAATTTTAAATTGGTTAACAGTTATGAGTATTTATTTTAATTGTATGTTGTAGGCTGTTCCAGGAGTCAGCGGCACTATGGCTAAAAGCGGTTTTACCAAGCTCAGACCGGGCATAGGGAACATATAATATGAGCATGTCAGTTGAGCGGGTTTGATAAAGCCCATCTGAAATAAGCAGCATTTCTGTCAAATAGAGTGGTAGCTTTCCAGTCAGAGCTTTATATATAAAAATATGCCAATGTGCATCACGTCTCTCCTTAAGGGAGGACCCCCCAACCTTTTCATATAAAACACAATGGTGTGTATCATAAGCATCTCCTGTAATGAATCTCAAAGCAGAGTGAAATACAGAGTCTAGGAGTTTAAGGCATGAACGAGATGAACTTACAGACAAGTAATGTAGCCCATAAGTCATACACAACAGTCAATTAAAGGTTTTCATAAAGAATTGTATTTTTATTTTTATAAAATGCATTTAGCCTTTGTAATTATTGCTAGTTTATGTATCTAACACATGATAAATTGCCCCCTATGGTGCCTTTCCAGTGGGGAAACAGCTGTAAACTAATAATGCATTTTATTCAGCAGCTTTGAAAACAGCAAATATATAAAATCCACATCAGTCTTCAGAGCAGTTTTCTTTTCACGGCGGCTGATTAAACTGAACTTTTGCTTAACCTGCACATTGTCAGGTTCCAACAATAACTCAAATGAGAACAATGATTGAGGCAAGAGGAAGTGGGATAACGATCAAGAGTGAGCTGTTAGGTTTCCCATTATGCCAATGATGGGTTTTTCTTTGACAGTGGAAAGGCGCATTGTGGACATAAATACACACCACTGCTTTTAAATGGGTTAATTAAGACTGTATCATTGGCAGCAGACGATAGCATGAAAGCAGCCATCAGTCTAATGAAATTGCCTAAAGCAGGGGTCTCCAACCTTTTTTCAACTGAGAGCTACTTTGAAAAAATTAAAGTGGCCAAGAGCTACTTGTATCAAATCGCTTATATTTATTTACATAGCACACATCAAATGAATGAAGCTTCTGTTTGTACACGTGTGAAATTGCAATACCCAATGCTTATCATAAATAATTTCCCATCAAAGGTCCAAGAACACATTACTTTACACTTTTTGTGGGCCACATATCAGTGAAAATTGACATCAATGTCTGTATAACGCCCTCCACACACATCCTGCGTCTACCTCTGGAGCGCGTCGCCTTACCTTACTGCTGCGTCTGTCGGACTTTTCTCGGACACACATGGAACGTCTCAACTGCTGCTACTACTGCTGCTGCTGCTGCAGCGCTGCTTCAAAATCACTGTCTTTCTCTGTTGTTTCCCTTTGATTATTCTCGTTCACATTGTAACCGAGGGTGTATAGTGTGTCCTACTTTGTCATTGTAGAAATAAAGACACGTGAACTCCATTCACTGAACTGCACTTTATTCTAGCGCTCACAACATCGAACTTTTAGTCAGACACATTTACACGGCTGACACTTACGTTCTGCCCCTTCATAATAAAAGCACTCAAGAGGAAATAGGTAGACCAGTTACGCCAACAGCCGATTGCACAATTAAATCGTGAAATAAAGGGATTATTTGCGTATACGACTGAGGGATGTTTTATTTTGAAAGAAACACACCGGGAAATCGTGTAACTAGAGTGAATGCTGCTGGTATGACTGTCAACAGAGTATTTCTCTATTAGTTAAAGCACAGAGACCCGAGAGAGTCGCGCGGCTCTCAGAAAAAAATAGGCGAGCCTCCTGAGGTAAAGGGGAGCGTCGCTGCAGACGTGCCTCCGACGTGCATCAGCAGTGCGTCTGAGGTTAGATGTGTGCTCGCTCTACGTTGATTACACGGTCAGTGACAAAAAGTCAGACGCAGACGCGAGGTAGACGCGCAGTAGAGGTAGGATGTGTGTGGGGCGCGTTACACTTCTTATTGTCACGCAACAGTGTTTCCCCAGGAAATGTCTTAGTCAAGGTGGTCACCACCCAGGTGTGGAGGAGGCGCTCCGCCGAAAATTTTGGGGGTATTTTGCTCAAAGATGCCAATACCTACAACAGAAATAAACAACTGCTTATTTGAATAAAACAGACAACTGACCTTATAGTTGTACATTTTTAAAGTTCCTTTTTGGATGGGGGGCTGTTGTGAGATTATTGTGGACAATTAGGCCTACTGTGATGTGATAGCCTATTATTCATTAATGGTTATTATTAGCCTACTTGCTTGATTTCTTTTTAAATACAGAGGTTATTGGTCGTTTTGGAACATGTATTTCCCAATTTAAAACGTAAAAATAAAGCAGCATTGAAATTCAGAAAATAAATCTTGTATGGCTACTATAGCAGGCTGTTTTACAAATAACTAAATACAATGTGTTTTCCCCTTAAAATGATTAAATACATTTATGCAAAGGTCAAAGACAGTGCATGCCGTAGTTATGCATGGCCGCATGCAGAGCCGCAGAGCAGCACACACACCAGCTGATAGAGAAACGCTTTGAGACACATGTGAACATTTATTTACCGCAAATCGCAAAGTTTTGACCATGGG
This sequence comes from Hyperoplus immaculatus, assembly GCA_949357725.1. Lineage (NCBI taxonomy): Eukaryota > Metazoa > Chordata > Actinopteri > Uranoscopiformes > Ammodytidae > Hyperoplus > Hyperoplus immaculatus. The sequence continues at coordinate 6,848,565 of OX442361.1, forward strand.
AAGAGGTGCATTTACCTTCATCAGATTTTTTAACTAAAAATAATATTTTTTTTTTTTTTTTTTACAAGTCGGTCAACCTATCAGGCGAGCTACTGAAAACCCGCCTCGCGATCGACCTGTTGGAGACCCCTAGCCTAAAGCCTTGCATTTTCCAGGCTAATCATGCTACCACTATTGTTTTTTGCAGTGTTTTCGCTGAGCACTCTGAAGTTTTGTGCTGTTTATGTTAAACTAGGCATCCTTCCTGCTCTTATTACTGTTCTGGGAATGTATTATTCTAGCGCTGGTGTATATTTCTGGCAGTTTTATGACCCAATTCAGCATGATAAGTTGGAAATAATTGCAGACCATAAGACGGTCACAAACAGCATCCAATATGATAGATTGGGCTGGTGTGAAAGTTGTTTCTTCAACATCCTCCTTTTCACATACATTCTTTTGTGATCGCATTTCAGTCAAAGAACATTCGCTCCGTGCAGAAACCAGACAGTGCACTACCAAGTCGAATGTGTTTCTGTAAATTGTGTGAACGTGGTGAATATATCCAGATATTAGCATACCATACATGATATACTACTGTCTTTAAATAGATCTGATGGCATAAATTGTGATGCACTATTGCACATCCTCTCAGCAAAATCGATAAAGGCCCTTATCTGCCACAGTTTACTTCTCTTGTAGCCTACCGTGGACATGTCACACACTATCAATCATGACAACTTCCATTCACAAAACCGGACATGAAACAATCAGTTTAAAAAAAAGTCATCCCAATCTTCCAACACTATTAATCTGCTGAAGACAACAAATATGCCACCACACGTTGACATGTATGTGCACAGTCCTCGTGTTTCTGCGTACTTTCAGGATGGATGACTTTGAAAGGCCTGAGCAATTAATTCTCCAATAACAAATTGCTAGGATATCCATCCAAGGTAATAATACAAACAAACCGAGTGATAATTCTGGTCAGAACACTAAACACTACAATGGTCAGTGGTATGAGGTTAACAGTTGCTGTTGTGGTTTTGCATGTAACCGTTTATTCTGCTCCCTACTGTTTAATTTGTTCTGAACCTGCCATCCCCCCTTTCAGCAAAATGAAAGTGTGTACAGAATGCTATATCAGTAATTAATTGTAAATCTAACGCCACCAGTAAAAGTTCCTTACTGTGCTATCCAGTCATTATTTCTCGTGTTGATTCATCTCGTCCCCATGTTCTTTCACAGCAGATGACACAGAGTAACTAATGTTCATTTTCAAAGGGGACACATATATCTCTCTGCGGATAACCTCATCTTCTCCTCTATGCCTGTAGAGAGCTCAAGATGTCTTTTTCCCCTCAAGCGTCATGCACACACTGTTTCTGGTAAACAGCGCATTCTGTGAGAGGATTAGATGAAATAATAGATAGATAGTTACAATTCAAAGAAAAAGTGGACAGGAATCAGTTGGTTGAGACATGACATTAATAAGACTTTCATTTGCAGACATCTGAAGGGTTTTGAACATTTAGCTGGACAGGCTGACAGGACTTGAGCCGCAAAATGACTTTCAAGCAAATATCTAAGGTTGACAGCGTTCCTCTCAGTGCTTTTGACATGAGGTTAGTTTTATATCAAGCACAAACAGCCGAAATCCTCAAAGAAAATATTTGTGATCTCTCTCGCAGATCTCCTGGTGGGTAAAAAGGGCTTCTGGCAGCAACACATTCTTTTGTGCGATATTTTGAATAATAGCAAAACGCTCCCAACATCCTGTGGCCATCTGTTCACAAAGCCAAAGAAACGGGTTTCTCTCTGTCCGGGGGGTAAATGCCATTCAATATCAGTTATGATCAAAGAGTGGAAGGCTGATTCTGGGGGCCGCCCGGGTTGACCATGTGCTGGTAATTACATGGAAACTCTTGGCCTAGGGGCGTTTGAACTGAGACAACAAACCACAGGATGCTATGAGGATCACAGAGCTCATACGATTCTCTGAGATGAGAATTTTTCGTTGTCAATCTATTATGCTATTATTATAAGAAAGCCGTCAGTTTCATGTAAAGTTATCATTGGAAATGTGTCTGCTCTTTTGGAAACACTCGCCTAATGGTAGTCACAATTACATTTTGTTTCACGGAAATGTAGATGTAGAATGAAATAACCGTTGGCCCCTGTGGGAATGTAAAGAGCCACGTCCTCATGATCCCAACACATGGAGTCACCAGCTGTCTCTTTTGACCTGCCAGCGACAAGCTTCACAAGTGAGGTAAAACAGTGCTCATCACATTGTAACCACTAGTTGACCTGTTCACTATACAAAAAGCGGAAAGTTTCAGGCAACTGTCCAAATGCATCTTCGATGTTTCATGCTATTTCACTTTTACAGAGATAGATGTTGGTGATACCAGAAGTTGCCCATGCAGTGTGCTTGCTGCCATCAGGGTGGATTATGTACAGTATGAGGACAATGCAGGGGTAGTAGTGTAGAGTGTTAGCTACTACTACGAGCTCCCGAGGATAACATGATGCATCAGTTTACTATACATAATGATAAAAACACGTTGTGGCAAGCCATCCCTGGAACTCATTGAGATTGCATTGCAGGGCCTACAGATTGAAAAAAAAAAACTGTACATGAAAGTATATGTGAACGCCCTGGAAGATTTTCAACCAGACTAAATTTGTCTGATAGTCGATGCAGAAAACAGCTGCTGATTGGACAATGCTATTCAGACTAAGAGGCAGGACAATTGTCTTAAAATCATCAGTGTTGGGAATAACGCCGTTTAAAATAACGGCGTTAGGTAACACCGTTATTTTCTCAGTAACGGGGTAATCTAACTAATTACTTTTTCCATCATTACAACGCCGTTATCGTTACTGAACGTTAAATGCGGGGCGTTACTATGAATTGATTAAATAAACTGTAATCCGAACGCACCCCTGGCTCCATACTACACAAACTGCTAGTGAGGAGACCGGTGTGTTTTATTCAGTGTGTGGATGACATTATAGCTGTCAGTTAGCGCCGTCACGTCAGTCAGCCGGAGCGCCTGTTTGGTAAAGTTTATTTTTCTTTCTCTCTCTGTTGTGTGAGCGTGCGCGTTGCCGCAGTAACCACCTATCAATCCACGGTTGAAACGTGCTCTCCATGAGTTTGTTTGCATCGCCCTTGTGAGTAAGTGCATGGAATTATGCTGCGCAGCAAACTTCTCCGTCACGTGAGTGCTGAGTGCAAACTGAGTGCCTGCGTTCACGGTGAGGTGAAAGGCAGGTTTACTGTCAACATTCTGACCGGGCACAATGCAACACACTGGGTTATCCAAATGGAGAGTGAATAAAGGGCAGATTAAGACTACTTTCGATAAATCTGACTTTTTAATTACATATCAGATGCCGTTTTTTCCTACCAAAATATTTGATTTACTTAGGCCTACAAGGAAAATAAAAACATTCGCACACAGGCCTATGAGAAATCAGAGAGATAAAATAATGGCAATAAAAAAATTTAATTGTTTAATTCTAATACCCTACTTGTTTTTTTTTATGTGACACACTTCAAATGCTCTGTAGATGATTTAAATAATATCAATAATTATTTCAATGCATTCTTTGGTTTACTTGGGTACCCTGCTCTATGATCATTTATAAACTGAAATAAAAACAAACATTGAACAATCTTAAGCCATGCAGCATCATAACCCATCAACATTTTTTCAACTTTAAGGAACTGAGTTAATGGAATGAACCGGATTCACATCACCACTACTTAAAATTCTTCAAAAAATTAAGTGCACTCAAAAGGACTGTGTTATTACTACAATAATTAATTTTTGAGTTACATGAGATAAGTTGGAGTGAGTGACGCTAACTTTTTACCAAGATTAAGTTATGTTAACTTACTTCTTTTATTAAAATGTACTGTTAGGTTTTACAGTAGCAACTTTTTTTTTTTACAGCAGGCTAACGCAAATAGTTACTTTGCTTGGTAACTAGTTACTTCTATTATAAAGTAATTCAGTTACTAACTCAGTACTTTTTGGAACAAGTAGTGAGTAACTATAACTAATTACTTTTTTAAAGTAACGTTCCCAACACTGGTCATCATTAGAAATAAAAGTATTATCATTTTTATTCTAATCTTTTGTTGTTGTGCCTCAAGAAGGACGGTGACCTATCACCTTCTATTGGCCAGCCGCCAATGCTTGTAAATTGCTTTCAGCTGGCACAGCCTTACAACACTTTGCATGTAGGCCATGTCCCAATGCCTATATTTTTTTTTAAAGATTTTTTGGGGCGTTTTTATGCTTTATTGATAGTGCAGAAAGACAGAGGTGAAATGGGGCAGAAGGGAGTGACATGCATAGAACGGCTGCGGGCGGGAATCGAACCCGGGTCTGCTGCTGGGCCCGGCCCAGGGGGGGGGACGCCCTCAATGCCTATATTAAGATCTTCAAAGGATGTGGGAGGTAAATGTTGTTTCCGTAAACATAGTGACGTAAAGGAGTCCAGTACAAGTGTTAGTTGAAAAGGAAACCGAGGAAAGGTTTTTCAAGCTCCGGCAACAACACCCAGCCTTTTTGATGTTTCCTCAAGGGAATACTACTTCTTGTTTACATTCTATTCCCAGAAGTCAAATCCCTTGCTCCTCTTTCCCAATTACTTCAGGCACGTTGTGAAACATGGTAAGTGATGATTGGTCAGGGACCAACGTGTTCTCTGGCTTGTGTCTGGAAAGACTTGGCAAGAATGAATGATTCGCTCATCGCCTAATCTGACACTGACATACAAATATAGTGTGGTCTGAACACAGCATTAGATGAGTGAGGCAGGGCTTTTTAGAGGAGTCCCCATTTTATTATAGTGGATCCTTAAAAGCATATCATAGTTCTGCAGCTGCAATACTTCTGTTGTGGGTCTCAGACAACTTTATTTAGTTAGTTTGTGACCAGAGGATGAGGGTTAAGTAGTGAATTTAACCCATGCACCACCGAGCTAGCTGAGACCGAAAATATAGCCTAAATCAGAAGTTAGACTGAAAGAAAGCAGGTTTGACAAATCAGTGCATCTGAGCTGGTGACGTAATGCCTGTAGAAGAAAGGACCAGCGCCTTTTCCAGTCATTTTACATAATTGATTATTGCTGATACCATCATGGCAGGGGCGGATCTACCGGGGTGGCATGGGGTGGCAACTGCCACCCTAAAAAAAAGCCTTGCCACCCCAGCTGCCACCCCAGTTGGCAGCGCCCAATTAAACATTTATTTCTGGCTGTTAAGAGACATTTACGAGCGCGAGTTTCAAATGTCCGACTGCAAGTGAATGCAGCCAGGTAATATTGCCCCACCCCGATCCCCCGCGACCCACTCCCGAGACTCCTAACCGCTCCCAACGGCACTGATTTTGAATACAAGAAAGGCGTGCGAGAGACGGATCCAAACCTCTAGACTAACGAAGCAAGCAGCACAGGAGAGACTACACTCTCCAGGTATTACTGATCAACTGTCTGTCTATGAAGAAATGACAATAATGAGAAAAGAGCAGGGCTAATGTAGTGGTAGTTTTCCTATAAAGTTATTATGCTGCTGTGTTGTGACAATGCCTAGCCCTAGAGGTTAATAACGTTAGGAACTCGTGAATGCTTCGGAAAAACTACAATAACGTTCACATGAGCGACGATTGTGCACTACTGTATGCTACTGATCCAAATTCCAACTCATTACTTGTGTTACAGTTTAGTACAATATTTATTCATTTATATTTGGTTGCTCCACCTTAAGTCAGCCCAGGCAGGACAGGATAGTTAAGTTTCGTTTTTCATCGCCGTGTTGGACAGCTGTTCGCTCAGCTGAAGGGCTCGAGACTCACGGAGCAGACAGCGGGAGTCAGTCTAAAGTCAACGAGGATCACTCTCAAATCAAAAAGCTAAATTATAATTCCCTTTGTCCACTGCACACTTAGTCACTAGTAGCTTAACGGAAGTACATGAGGATTCAAACCTCATTTTGCACTTTGTTATTTTTGAATATTTGAAGATTGCAGGCTATAGTAAAATACCACCAGCCACTACATTCTCAATGATAGACGTGAATAATCACTTCTTATTGTTTTACTATCTAAACCATTTTTTTTAACAATAGAGGAGAATAAATATTTGAAAGCAATACAGAATGCATAATATTACTGCATTTTATTCTATTCTATTGTTGTCACTGGGAACCTAAATGTTGTCAATTACTTTACATAAACTTGATGCAAACAAATTCACCAGAATGCAGGAAATGAAGTGATGAATGCTCAAAAATTTCTGGGGGGACACCCCCAGACCCCCCATTTAAAAAGTATCCTAAACCAAGTTTTAATCATAACCTACACCCTTGAAATTCATCAATTATTTTGTTTAATTGTATCTATAGGCCTTTGTATAAGGATACTTCGTAATTTTTATCACACTATTTTAAATTAAAGTCTTAGGTTGTGCTTATCAATTGCTCATAATAACCAGTAGGCCTATTTCTGTGTTGGACATTACTGAACCTCTTCCCATTTACAGTGTGTTTAACAGGTCACTGTTTGTGACCAAACATAGGAAAATGCCACACAATATTTATATGAATGATTTTATCTGTATTGTATGTAAATTACTAGAGTATTTGAATAACTTGATATTTAAACTCAAGTTAGACTGATGATTGACATCTGATGGGAGTATATCATATTAACACAGACAAATACCAAAGACTCACTGTTAACTAAGTACTTATTGCAGCCCTATTTGCATAGATTTTGAGCCCCATGCTGGTGTATTAGTGCAGGTGTTTGTTGTGAGGCAGGTAATGCAGTAATTATTCAGTAATAATAATCTTTTTTTTTTTTTTTAAGATCTTTTTTGGGCATTTTTATGCTTTATTGATAGTGCAGAGAGACAGAGCTGACATGGGGCAGAGAGGGGAGTGACATGCAGAGAACGACCGCGGGTGGGAATCGAACCCGGGTCTGCTGCTGGGCCCAGCCCGGGAGGGGGACGCCTTACCAACTGAGCTAAAGACGCCCCCAGTAATAATAATCTTTAACATTTTGTCTGACACCTTTTATGTTTAAATGTAAGGCTTCACTCGTGCTACAATACATTAAGTATTATGTTATTTAGTCAACATATCTAAATGTGGGGGCTTTCCCAAGTAAATATTTATTTATATGGCTTTAATTAAATCGGCATACTGTATACATCCGCCACAGGTTGCCACCCCTTAAAATCTCCTGCCACCCTCTTGCCACCCCATGAATATTTTTCTAGATCCGCCCCTGCATCATGGATGCACCTGCACAATCAGTGAATATCTACTCACAGTCCACTACCTGACCATATTGTGTTTGGCGTGAAAAAAAGTTAAATGTTGAAAAAGGCAACAACACAGTGACCAGAACCACTAAGTGCGTTTAAATTAAATTAGGGTTTGTATAACAAAACAGTCACACGGGTCAAATCCGCTCACTTAAAAAGGAACATGCATTCACCTCTTTATCATCTGCCCATTAAAAAGGGCACTCCCAGGGAGCGTGCTGGCAGTCAAAGGAAAATATTGCTTATAACGATAAATCAGTCTATAGCCACTTACTGGACCCATGCAAATAAAAGAAGCAAAAGCAGAGGGGTGCACTATGAAGCATGTTCAACTAGCTGACTCGACACACCCTTACGCCCTGATCAGAGATGTTGGGGTAAATGTATTATTATCACATTGTGAAATGTGTCAGAGCACATGCCTGGAACTAACCATGGCCCTAATGTATCAAAGAAAGGCTTATAATAGTCTGAACAAAGGATTACTGCTTCAGGTGATTTCACATGTAGTGGAAAAGGTACAAAACTCCCCTCCGCCGGTGGCCTGCGCCATAGGTGCAATGCAAATGCTAATGGCTTTTATTTTCTAGCTGTGCTATGTACATCTTTGCGCATAAACTTTACCCATAAGTCACCATAGTGAATCATAAACACAGTACAACGACAACATGATCCCATCATCTGCTGCTTAATGAACAGCTCAATGGCTCACAGCAATTGTTCTACAGGTTGGAGCGTAAACATACATTATGTGCTTAAACCATATGTACAAACATACACAAAAATACAGAATTCATCAATGTGTTCTTACCTGAGGCAATGCTAAATGTGTTAGCAGGGTACAAACAACTTCAGAACTGCCTCAACGCTTGCATATGCACAACTGATGAATGTCAGGCTGCCTTAGAAAATGGTATAACAGTAAATACAAGTAATACTTGGCTATGCTCGATTGACATTTTAGACTTACTAATTGACTTTCTCTTTTTCCCAGACAAGGACGATGTCTTGATGAATAAATCAATCAAACATCATGTGATTTGTTTACTGGTTACATTTGTGTAATATATACTCTTTTTTGTTGAGCCTATCTGATACAAGTGGAGGGATTGATGGTGATGTGTTCCACAACATAGGGTGCCACCAATGGAACTCTCTTCTTCCTTATTAGGGCAATGTTCTGGGTCAATCCACTTGGGACCGTCCCTTGAGGCGAAATGTCATATTTATTCTGACCCTGCATTTACCAAGGGCAACATTAAAAACACCTCTGCGGTGGTGACTGTGGGTCGTGACAGCCCCTGTGAGTAGAAGTCGATCACAATGACCTGGTAATAAAGGGAGATAAAAATTGCTCCATTAGTGTCACAATTTAACAAGCAATATAATTGATCGCATGCATTTGCCATACCTTGCTTGAACCGGTGACTCTGTAATGACTCTCGGGAAATATGACCAGCCAGGCCATAGAACACCCACACTTGAGACCTTTAATTGGTGGTCACAAGTCATCTACTAAGGCCTTCCAGTTCCATGTCACAATGAATGCACTGAAACAAGGTACCAATGAAGGCTTTTTAAACTGGAACCCACTGTGCTTATTAATGGTGACAGAGTACTGGAATAACGTCTGGGCTGTGCGAGAATGTTCCTGACAAATGTGCAAGTCTACCGTGCAGCAATAAAACCAAGCTTTAGTGTGCCCTCTAGCTACTAGTGCATATGTGCCACCAATCACCCAAGAAACGCTAGGCAGGTTAGGTGTGCAGCATAGTTTACCATTGCGATATAGCCAGTTTGAAAGGGGACACTTTTGTGACATTGAAAACTCTGGCTTTTGGCTCATTGCTAACACATTATTAGCCTGAGGGTTTGCACATATATTTAGAGGAGCATACATGAGCTGAACCTGGTACAAATTGGAACCTGAACAGGATCACTAAGATGAGCTGACATCTTAGCTGGACCAGCTTATTCCCCACAGCACTGTGCTCTTATCAATCAATCAATATCCTTTATTTAACCAGGTAAAATTCATTGAGATTAAAATCTCTTTTTCAAGAATGACCTGGCCAAGAAGGCAGCACCATGATACAATAAGAACAATCAACCACAATTCTCATACACCACATTCAACGTCAGGTAAAGTACAATACAAGATCAGGGACAAGACTATATGAAGATTGAAATGAGTACAGTTAAAAATTAAATAAATAAACTGGTGACAGATGAATGAATAAACCCGGCCATTATCAGAAAATAGCTTTACAAACAATTGCATTGACCAAGAGAACTATCTTCTCTGTCCTTCAGGATTCCTTTGAATTCTCCCAAGGTGACCAGCTCCGGCAGCTTCAGCTGCTTTTGCACAGTGTTCCAGGCAGGAGGTGCAGCATATTTAAAGGCCTTTTTCCCTAAAGCTGGGAACACACCGCACTGGCCGCGCGGCGAGATTACATACAAAGTCAATGTACTAGCGCGTGGCCGCGCGTCCACCCAATAATCGGCGTCCAGCGGCCGGCGGCGGGGGCTTGCGCGGCGCGTGAATCGGGAGCGCGGCCATTAGCGGCGCATAGAAATTGTGTCATCGAAGGAGCGTGAATCGAAGGCTTGTGCGGCGAGCACGGCGCCGCAGAAAAAGATGAAAATTTTCATCTTTTTCTGCAGCGCCGCCGGGCGCCGCGCCTCCACAGCCAATCAGCGTTGAGATTGCCCGGTGGCGGTGGTCTGCAAGACGAGGTGGGCGTGTGGAGTGAGGACATCGGGCTTCCAATACATTCTGCAAATATGTGTATTTTGCATCTGTTTAGCTGTTGGTTGTACTTTAGCCAAGGTAGCGCCGGTTAGCATAGTGAAACTCACCCAGCTGTGTGCTGCTCCTGAGGATAATATGAACCCAAAGTTGATGGCAGTGTCCGTGTGGAATTCCATATAGTACAGCGAAGCACCGGTGTTGTCCTCCGTCAGCCGGCACACTTTCACTTTCAGGTAGGCTGATGTCTGCCTTTATTTGTGCTGCTGAGCACACACTGCTGTTGTTAATGTGTTTAGTAGGCTATGTTGCTGAATTGCTGTTAATGTGTGTGTATTTGCGATCGGGGTGCGTGTTCAGGCTGTTTTAATGATATTTGTGACAAGACTGCCGCTGGTTACACAGTGAACCTACATCTGTATTTTTTGGCACAGCTGGACCATGTTATTGTTGTTGTTGCACCGTAAGTGTGACAGGTCTGATCTCGGCGTCGGCGTCAGGAATATATGGCCCAATATGATCAAGCGGCGAGCCTCCTGCTGTCACGCGGCCAACCGCTGCCTACGATGAGGCGGCGGTTGGCCGCGGCGGCGACTGCGGTGAACATGGCCCAATATGACCAAGCGGCGAACCTCCTGCATTCACGCGGCCAACCGCCGCAGGCGGCCAATGCGGTGTGTTCCCAGCTTTAGTCAGTTCTAGCTCTGGGTACCAACATCTGTAACACATCCCTAGAACGCAAACCATAGCTACATTTGTTTGTGGACATGTAAACACATAGATATGAAGGGACCAGCCCAATAAGACACTTGTAAACAAAAAACAACCAATGTGAGAGTCTGCGTACAGATAGCGATGGACATTTTGCAGTGGCATACAGGGTACAATGGTGGACACGATTTCCACAGCCAGTTAAAAATCGCAGAGCACAGTGGTAGACGGTATCCAATTTCTTGAGGTACTGGTCAGGGGCGTTTATGAACAGCAGGTCACCGTAATCTAACAACGGTAAAAAGGTTGCATTGAACAGACATTTCCTGGCCTGCCATGAGAAGCATGATTTATTTCTAAAAAAGAAACCTAATTTAATTTTTAATTTGGAGACCAGTTTAATTGAAACTTAGCAGCAAATAGCCCCTGTTTAACTTCTGAATGGTTCATTTTGTGTCATTCTTCCTAATTCCTGAGTTTAGCCCCCCCCGACCCCTCATTGTTGCTTATAATTGTGGGTATTTGAAATGGGGGGGGGGGTGTAAAATATGTCTTTAAGTGGAATAGGTCAAACTTAACAGCCCTCTTCATGTTGGCATGTTAGCATAGACATCATATGCATGTCGCCATGATAGCATTGGCATTTAGGTCAAAGTGCCACTATGCTTAAGTTCAGCCCCATGGCAAAACAAGCATGTCTGTAGACTCAGAGTCTTGTATTTGTGTGAGCCTGTCCACATTTTGCAGCCAATGAACCATTCCAACATGCCATGCAGTATTTATAGAAGTCCACCTGGAACACACATTTAATGGCACATTGGTCACCTGTGTTTTGTCGTCACATCATTCTATTTTTCTCTGACTCATAAAGTAATTGACCCCACGCATAAGCACCCTCGAATCTCCTAAATGAATCATGGTAATCAGATTATCTCCCTGTGTACTGAAGGCTTTTGTTTTACGCTTTATGCCCTCAACCTTTGTAATTCCCTCCATCATGCCCTATTTGACTTGCTTTTTGTATTTTAAAGAGAAAATACTGTCCTTTCAAAAACTCTACCACTGTGTGATTACAAAGTATATTTAGGCCAAATCATAACATAATCTAGTGCCAGAAAGATGGTTATTGAAAGTGTCGAGACATGCCATTTGTTGGTAGACCTTGGAAGGCCAAATGCAGAAACAATAAAGGGGAGTGTGAAAAAGAGAGGCCTAAGTCAAGAAGAAGACATTAATATTCTTCAGTATTTACCCGTTAGAAAAACATCTCATGTGGCTTCCATGGACATGTTTTGTTATGCTGCATTACCCCAGGGCAGTACATGTCCTCTCTGTCACTCTGCTGGGTATGATAATGGAATTCACCCCGAATGAAAATAACACCACTGAACTGTAGCCTTGACACAGAGGTCAAAAATGTAATGTATTTTAAAGCAATGCTGGCCAGCTAATATTTCTTACCTAAAGGGGAATTTGTAATGAAGCGAACGTAAAAAGTCATTGTCTTGGGAGATGGTAGGACGTGCCTTTTGCTGAGCCATACGCTGCATAATGTGAGTGTAAAATGCAATTTCAGTTAATCGCTTTTTATGAGCCTATTCACATGAAGTCAAGAATTAAGTAAATCCCAAGCTGACGTCTGTTGTAGGTGTCCCATATCCCTTTTTGACCACTAAATACGTTAGTCTGACTTTGAGACTTTGACCGTCAATTACACATGCTGCCAAAACAAAACAAAAATCTAATGACTTAAGTAGCACACAAGGTTTCAGCGGTTTTATTTTCCATTCATGCTTTAGCCTTTCCTGAAAATCCCTAAACTTCTTCACAACCTTTCATTTTGTAGCAACTAAAAGGAAGCCCAGCTATTCATCTTCTAATAAGGTAAAGCACTCTCCAAAAAGTGTTTCTCTCGTCCACCATTGAATTAATTTGCCTGTATCTCAAGACAGAAGGACCCTTTAATGAATCCTCTTTTGAGTCTTAAGTAGCTCCTTAATGCATTGGTCCCCTCTTGGTGCAGCCATTTTCAATTAATCCTCCTGCATTATGCACGATTACATTAAACAATTTAATAAATTGATATGGAGTCTCTGGCTACGGAAGGACTTTGTTAATGGATATAAAATGGAGTTACACCACTCTGGGATGATTCATTATTTCTCTTATTGTTCAAAAATGTACATGCTACGTGTAGTCACTTTAGTTTGGGTTGGTCATTTCACTGCACGTCCCGACATTTTGTTTTTTCGTCCATTAAAACTTGTTATGTAGTGCCAGATGAAAAGTATTGCAGTTTCTATATTTCTGTACATTTCCTGAATCACATTTTTAAAAAACATCACACAATGGATAACCTGCAAACGCCTCATAACTTATTCCATATCCTAAGTTCATCTCTCTTGAGTATATTTATGTAAATAAACATTTCGGTGCCATGTGAATGACAAGTCTCTGTCATTGTTTACGAGCAGACTGTACACATGACAGCGTACTTAGTATTTTTGTAAATTATAGCTCGGGTTTTGGCGACAATGATTGAGAACGCACATTTCCATATTAAGAAGTTACCCAAGTGTACGAAGGAGATTGATCGCAGCACCTCAGCAAAGTGTTCACATTGAAGCCGTCACAGTTTGTACTGTTATCTGTCAACAGACCCTGTCACTGCGATACAGAAAAGAAAAATATGAGACTTTTTAACTGCGCTGCATAGCACAAAGGAAAAAAATTTAAATGTACACATAGGTAGAACTGTATGCAGTCTTTCTACACCTAGACTGTCAAGTCACAGTGTCTCACACACATCACAGCACTTCACACAGTACCATTATAGATGCACCTGAGAGCAATTCATTCATTTAAGGCACATTTATATTCAAAAAAATAAAACTTCTGAATAGAAATGTACTGGTTCAATCATTGTGCATGGGGGTAAGACATTTCAACAGAGAACCAGTGTGATACATTCTGATCAACATGACAAGAGCAATTGATAATGTAAAAACACATGTCAGATAATTGGACATATGAATGTGCCAAAGCATTTGGGATGTGTTGACCAGAATGAGAAATTACTTTGATGATGTTGACTAGAGACAATATGATGGGGAGATAGTAACAAAAAGGAGTTTTGAGAATTTCAGTTGTAAATGGGGAAATGTTCGAAAGTGACTGAGAATAACTGAAACCCCACACACTGAATCAATCAAGTCAAGCAGTGGGCTAGCTGTCCCGATGTATGGCCCTTTGACATTAAACAGTGATAATACTCGTATTGCTATTTCCATCACAATTGTTTCTCTGTATGGAGATACTGTATACAACTACATGTTTCAAATGCTGATTCATCCACTCAATTAGATCACGGACGGTCGGATGGGATCCGAGGACAGCATGGGTCTCCTGATCCAAGGGGCTGGGTTTCAAACACTTCATTATTACCTGACAATAAGTATTGCTCAGTGGTGGTATGTCCTCTCAACCTTGGTGCACAGTTTCCTGATTGAAAAAAACCCTGCACAGTGTAGTTCAACTTTCATTTCGGTTTAAAGGAACACTTTGACATTTGGGGAAAGAAGCTCATTTGCTCTCTTGGCAGTAAGTTAGTAGAGGCGATCAATAGCATTCATCTCTGTGTGTTAGCTTAGCTTAGCAGTAAGACTGGGAACCGGCGAGCAGCTAGTCTAGCTCTGCCCAAAGGTGATAGAATAGGCCTGGAAACACCTCTGAAGCTCCCAAATTAACACTCTGGATCTCTGTTCAAACAGAGCCAGACTATAGCTGTCTTTGGCTGAAGCTTCCTTTTTTTAACAGAAAGATATGTGCGGTGTCAATCTGCCTATGTGCCTCCGTGAATAAGGGTATTTACCAAACTGTTGAACAACTCCCTGTTGGACCTCCAAGTAGTAAATACATCATCTTCTTCTATAATGGGGTGGGGTGTGAAGATAATGCTCAAACTACAACAGAGAAATGTCACCTTGAGTTGAGATACATTTGATGCTATTGATAACTAGCTGCATGAAAAGGTCCCTGAGCACCACAGGGCAAGTGCTCACAGTCATTATTAACTCCATTTGTTTGCCTTTCCAAAAGACCCTCACATCTTCCTTCTTCTGTTGTTTGAGAGTTGTGTGAAGGCTTTTTATCTGATATTCGCACTCGTTTTTTCAGAGATGTGTCTCCCTCTGTTTGGTTTCAATGCCCTTGTTTCGCATTTGGTGCAGAAGATTGAAGAACATTTGTTTAATAAACCTATGCAAAAGATTATGATAATTATGCAACCATGCAACAAATTGTACTGGGTAAATCTGTATTAGCCTCATCTCGTTTCAGCGCATGGATCAAAAGGAGATTCTGCAAATGAAAAGCTGTATTGGACCTTTGACATTCTTAAATAATTACTGATTCAAGCCTTGAGGGTGTTACACATCTATTAATAATCTTAGTCATCCAGGTCATGGTGTGGGCTTCTCTATTCAGATGTCCCATGTCAAAGGCAAATGGACTGAAACAATGATTTCAAATCTCACTTCTTTGCACTTTTGCAGGATGTTAAATAAATGCACAAAAACAACATTGTTTATCTAACTTTGCATAAGCATGTTTGATTTAATGGGGGGGCTAACCTATTTCGGTTGTTAATACTTTTAGCCATGCTATCGGCGCTGCTTGGAATGGCAATGTTGGTCTGTCATGAGGCTGACTTTGCAGCTATTAATGTCAATTTTAATTTGGTCAAAATTTAGTTTTTGATCAAACACCTGAAAAACACCTTACGATCACATCACCTCAGCATTGCATGGTGTTCAGTGGTGGAAAATGTAATCTTAAATAGGCGTGTTGAACTCACACCAGGGCTCAATCAGCCAATCAGTGCCACACACCTGATTGCAGTGAGTGAACCAACAACCACTCACAAAGCCAAAAGATTCCGTGGCCTTACTGGGCTGAATGATTTTGTGTCCTCACAATTCAGTACCTGCTTAGCATCAACATGTTTGACATTTGCATTACAGTAAAAAACACTGCTGTGCCTATATACAGTCACAGAGAGCCACTGGCATGCCTGTAGACTCTTATTGGTGTTGAACACATAGTTGTGGGGATTTTCCCAGGTTGGCTGTGGATGCTAAATAGCTCATAAATGGATAGCCTTGTGTTTGCCTTGAAATATGCCTTGACTGCAATGTCCTTACAACCACTTATTTTAATGATTTTATTAAATAAATGCTTTGGGAGTCATCAGATTTATTTATTCATTTTCTCTGTCCATTTGGGAACACATTATGCATATTTCCTTGTAAAAAGAATTTACATTTTATCAGCAGGAAGAAAGATGCAGAGATGGATAATAAAATGCAGCGAGTGCACTGCAACAACTCTGTGGAGACTTCATTGCCACGAAGTGTCGCCTCCAGGCCATCATGATGAGCACTCCTGCTGTCACTCCCCTCATTATACTGCCCCTCTCTCTGTCTCTTCCTCTACGATTGTCAACGTCCTCCTTTGTTGCACACGGGCTATTAGGGGCCTCATAAATGTCAGGGAACCTGTGGCTTGCCTGGAGCCTCATACATTGCTGTATACCCCTTGTGGTGGATCTAACTCTGCTCCGACTGCTCCGATGATATACTGCTGGCAACAAAAATATTAAGCCAAAGTCAGTCAGATGATGAACAGCAAAGCATACTGCAATTAAGATTAAGAAAGAAATATCGCAATTCACATTGAAACATGAAAATACGTTAAACGCATGAGAACGATAGCTGTAACTACTTGCTAAAATGTCTTGAGTTGAATCAATCAAGTGCACCGAGCTTAGTTGCCCATACAACCCACGACTAATTAATGTACACTATAGTCTTAAAGTCCAAGTTGAAGTTGCTGCATTTGAAAGTATATAAATAACATACGAGTAACGAGTACTATAATTAATTTAATTTAAATATATTCTTTATTATGCACATGTGAGCTTCATTTTGTGGCAGGAATAATACAGAGTTTTAAAATATTTTTTTTAACACATTCTGCTCTGTCTTGTTTTGGTGTGTTTCCCTGTGTTTCCTGTGTCTTGTTTCTCCCCATGTCTCATTACTGGTCCCTTCCTAATGTATTTCATCTGTGCCTTGTTGTCTCCCTTGTCTTGCCTATTTAAGTCTTTCCCTGCATTCCGAATTGCATACTTTCTACTATTTATTATGGTATAAAAAAGATTTAGGATGGTTAGAAAGACCCGGATGTCTACTACATCCGGCCGAGATTTTTAGTGTTGAAAACAGCATCCTATTTGGGCGATTCTGACCCATAATCCAGTGCGCACCTGAAGAGATGTCACATCAACAAAGCCTCTGGCTGTGTTCGGAACGCCATACTAGCGTCCTACATCCTCACCATCTATATACTGCATACCAGGGACGGAAATTAACACCCGCCACATGCCATTTGCGGGTGGATTTGTATGGTGGCGGGTGAATGGTGTCACTTCACCCGTGTCGGGTAATACTTTCCAGTCAGGTCCGATCAAATTTACATATTTAATAAGGTGAATACATTTGTCATACGGTGCTGCACAGTTCCACAACCATTACTGTCAACATCCGGCCCCCTTCTTCTTCTATACCTCTTATACCGGACCGGTAACCATAGAGATAATAAGCCGGTATCAACATTCGTTATAGTACGCTAGGCTACGTATTGACATACACTCAACAAAAATATAAACGCAACACTTTTGTTTTTGCTCCCATTTTTCATGAGATGGACTTAAAGATCTAAAATTCATTCCAGATACACAATTGTACCATTTCTCTCAAACATTGTTCACAAATCTGTCTAAATGTGTGATAGTGAGCACTTCTGCTTTGCTGAGATAATCCATCCCACCTCACAGGTGTGCCACATCAAGATGCTGATTTGACATCATGATTAGTGCACAGGTGTGCCTTAGACTGTCCACAATAAAAGGCCACCCTGAAATGTGCAGTTTTGTCTCACAGCAAAATGCCACAGATGCCACAAGCATTGAGGGAGCGTGCAATTGGCATGCTGACAGCAGGAATGTCAACCAGATCTGTTGCTCGTGCATTGAATGTTCATTTCTCCACCATAAGCCGTCTCCAGCAACTTCGCACAGCCATTGAAGGGGAGTGGACCAACATTCCACAGGCCACAATTGACAATCTGATAATACATATATATGTATCTATATATATAGATATATATATATGTATCTATATATATAGATATATAGATATATCTATATATATAGATATATAGATATATATCTATATATATAGATATATATATATATATCTATATATATAGATATATCTATATATATAGATATATATATATATATCTATATATATCTATAGATATATCTATATATATAGATATATATATATATATGTATCTATATATATATAGATATATCTATATATAGATATATATATATATATATATATCTATATATATAGATATATATATATATATCTATATATATCTATATATATATCTATATATATAGATATATATATATATATCTATATATATCTATAGATATATCTATATATATAGATATATATATATATATATGTATCTATATATATAGATATATCTATATATATAGATATATCTATATATATATAGATATATCTATATATATAGATATATCTATATATATAGATATATATATATATATCTATATATATCTATAGATATATCTATATATATAGATATATATATATATATATGTATCTATATATATAGATATATATATAGATATATCTATATATATAGATATATCTATATATATATAGATATATCTATATATATAGATATATCTATATATATAGATATATATATATATATCTATATATATCTATAGATATATCTATATATATAGATATATATATATATATATGTATCTATATATATAGATATATCTATATATATAGATATATCTATATATATAGATATATCTATATATATAGATATATAGATATATCTATATATATAGATATATATATATATATGTATCTATATATATAGATATATCTATATATATATAGATATATATATATATATATATCTATATATAGTTTAATGTATTGTGACGTTTTTCAATGTGTTTTGCACTTATTAAGTCATTGTTTCTTGTTCTTGTTTCTTCATGGTCTGTTTTCAAATGTTTAATTTTGAATGCATAGGCAGAGTAATGAGTCTTTCTATACCGAGAGGATACATCTGTTGCATTATAGGGGCAGATTTATTTATACATCTGGTTGAATTGAATAAATTAAAAGGCCAGTGCACTGAAAAAACAAATGTTCCTATGTACTTATGATGTAGCCATGCATGTTGTTTTATTTTATTAATATGTCAATTGTTTTTTTTATTAAATACTTTGTATAGATGAATTATTCCCAAACTTGTCATCGTAACACCTTTGAAATAAACGTGACTTAACATGGCAGATACCTGAGTATTGTTTATCATATGCGGTAAGAGTGTAACATTTTCAACTCAGTTCCTTGATAGCCCCTACTTACAGTAAAATCACTTCTGATGGAAAATATTATGTGTATGAAAAACGCTTTTCTCATCTATTGTTACTATGATATTGTTTAAAATGTACGCATATATTTAAAAAAATATATTGCGTATAAAAGTGGCTGGTAGAAAAGTTGAGTGGCTGGTAGGGATGGGAACCGGTTCTTGTTCAGACCCGGTTCCGAGTCGACCAATTCCTTTGAATCGTTAACATGCCTGCTTAACGATGCCGCTTATCGGTTCCGCTCATAGCAAATGCGTCATGACTTCAGACACGTGCTGCTTTGTTTTGGTTCAGAACGCAGCAAACATGACGTCGAGGCAGAAGCGCTCTAAAGTGTGGTTGTATTACACATGAAAAGGCAACAATACGGTAAAGTTTCCATTTCATCAAATGACTCGTGCACAAGCAAGCGCGCAGACTGCGATCCTGACGGTTGAACGTTTAAACGTCCGCTGCCTTACTCGGCACCAGAATTGCCCATCACTTGGATTTGAACATACAATGTAGGCTATATGAATTAATGTGTGTGTAAGCCTAGGTGTGGGCAAGTGAAAGAGGATACATAAAAAGGCGAGAGCAGCATAGAAAGGAAAAAAGGATTTCTTATTCGCTTCCAAAGGCCCGCTGTTTACTCTCGTTCAACAGCTGTTAAATGCTGCCTTGAAGCACGGCAGTGGGGACGAACGCAACAGCGGGACTCGGCGGTCCGGTGGTAAGGAAACTTTAACAATACGCTTTATAAAGACAGTAAGACACACTTAAAATAACGCTCTCTGCCCGATACAAAAAGCTCTGCCTTGGATTACTTGAGCGATCGATGTGTATAAAACCATCCGCTACGTGTCTGATGAAGGGACATTATATTAGCCTAATAAACAGCGCGGTGAACATAACAGCGTACATTGTAAAGCTGAGATGGAGCAGTGACTCCTTGTCGTTGGCGTGGTGAAGAATAAGCAAAGTGATACATTCTCTTAAAGCCTTTAGGACGTATTTATTCTCTTCTTGAATAGCCTACATGACTGTCTACTGTGCAGTCGTGACAGTTTGACCTGAGGCGTTAACATAGTGACGTCATCACGTTGGCCTTTCAGAGTAAGGGCGCAATCATATAATAACACTTAACATACATTAAAGATCTCGTATCCTTCCTGAGAGGGCAAACATGATAATTGTTCTGCATAAAACGAGTTGGTATTATCTTTTCAAAAGACTTATTTGTGTTTTTTCTGTCAGTTGAATTTTGTTTTAAGTGCCAATGAGCACTGTTAATATTCCAAAAGGCACAAGCTCTTCCTTGACTGTTTTAAGTATGTGTTTTTAGTTTGTAGGGCACATAAGGGCATTTGGGCTTAAAAACCAAAAAAAAAAAATTGTATGGACCAATTAATGGGAAAATTGACAATTTCCTAATCCTAAAGTAGCTTGATAATCTTTCAATGCATACACTAGACACTTCTGATCAGATATTAAAGAGAGTTAATACAAACAAACTAATTTGTACATATTCTCTCACCCAATGAGAATCGATAAGAGATCGGATCGATAAGCAGAATCGGAATCGCTAAATTCTTATCAATTCCCATCCCTAGTGGCTGGTGGACAAAAAAGTTAATTTCCATCTCTGCTGCATACTCTCTACTCAAAGATCGATTGTGTATGCGAGCTGCGTCGAAACGTTTTCAGTTGAAGTATACTCAAGCAATGAAGAATTTCTTCTTCTTCTTATAAGATTCAGGCAGTTTAGACACTGTTAAGCTGATAACCGCCCTCTACAGGTTAGATATTGGACTAGATTTTT